>QAOA01002212.1:0-23334 GCA_003255065.1 Cercis canadensis
ACAGACAGTGGTTGCTGAAGTTTCATAATCCCAAAAAATGTCATCATTCATAGTTACAAGATGGTACCATAACACTAAAATGGAAGTTCATTGCATAGTTACCAGATTCATGGGTACTTGGAAAAGAACACTGTATGTGGGCTCACACACACATACACGTGTACATATGTATGTACCACGAATTCTGTAACCGTACCACGATCAAAACTTCTGTACCTGCAGGAGGTATAGTTAATCTGGTAAATATGCTTCACTGTGCTATATATCAGGATGTCGCAGTGCTAGTATTGTTATGGTTATACCTCTTCTAACTGCTCTTGATGTGAATGCTCATTGTTGTGGAGCCGTAGCTGACAGGTTTTCGGTGACAAAAAATATTTTTCCAGCTTTTTGCACGACGTACTCATAGCTCATACCTAAATGAATCATATAGAGCCAAATGATGGTGAAAAGTTCTCTTCCTTTACCGAGCTGCTTGGCATGGCTTTGGCCCGTACATTGAGAGGCAGCAAAGCACAGCATCTCAAGCCATAGTTGGCACAATAGCCTCCCAGTATCATCGTTTCTTTTGGATATGAGATAACGTGCCACCTTTATTCCATCTTGAACCACAGAGTTTTTATAATTTTCAGTCTCCCTTCGAGAAAACCTATCATAGTGAGCCATCATTGTTTCATATGGATCCTCCACAGTTAGGCTGGAGTGCTCCTGGAAAAACCTCAGTGCTGCGGCACGAGTATCTCGGTAGCTCCTCAGTTCAGGCGTCAACACCGGCGATAATAGAGAAGGATGCACCACAAGCAGGTACATCATGTAATCAGACAGGATCTTAGTTGCTTTCAGATACTTCATGTCTTGTACAGAAAGATTTCCCTGTTCTGGTGATGAGTTCTCTTGTCTTGAAGGATTTCCCTCTTCTGATTGAATCTCATTTCCCTGTTCTGTGGGATTCTTCTGTTCTGATGGGTTCCCATTTCCTTGTTCTGCTGGATTCTCCTGTTCTGGATGATTTGTCATGTTGTCGTAATATAATTCTGTAGCTACATGGTAAATTAGAAGACGCTCTTCAAAACTTCTTTCACGGCTTTGAATCAAAACCTCACGGCCTTCAACCGAACCAGCAGGGTTTCCTGTGATTAGTTGTTCGATTATGTGATAGCCTATAGGAGTAGGTTTGACATCTGCAACTGTCCTACTTCTATCTTGTCCCTGCTGTGTGTTTGTTGACATTGACCTCACCTGTTCGAAAAGGAGGGTTCTCTGGTTAACATCCAATGAAACATGCTTATTGTACCTGTAGTTGTCACTAAACTCCTTGACATCAAATTGCTCGAGAAAGTACTTGATAAAATTCCAAGATTTGCGGTCAGTGGAGCTGTATGAAAGCAAGTTGAATTGTCCAACTTTAGTGCAAGGTCCAATTCTACTTTCTAGATAATTCTGACAAGCTAAAATCATGGACACAAGCTTTCTCCATATCCATCCAGGTCGATGTCCAATGTTCACAAGTGTATGATTTGACAAGAGAGAAACAAAAAAACTTACACATTCTAGGGTTACCGCCTTTGACAGCAAAGTAATAGTAATAACTGGATCAATCTCCAAAAGTTGGTGCCTGTCAACACTGACAAACAAAATACCTGCAGTAATAATCAAAGCAAAGCCTGTCACTCGAAAGATCCAACTTATTCCACCCCAGAACTTGTCAATCACAACGCTCTTGCTGTAGAACATGTAATAGGCAAAACCGAGCTCCATTTCCAGCAACTTAATGGAATCTTCGATGGTTTTGTCCCTGAATCCATTCACATCTGCACAGGTAATTACGTGGTCGATGTAGATGTCTTTGTGCCTTCCAAAACATTTATAGGCGTCGCACAATGCCTTTATGTTGGCATCAGTGTGCAATTGCAATTCTTCTGGCTGAGGTCCTTGCTCCCCACCTTCTTCTATATCTCTTTCATTGACATGGAAACAGCATGGACTAGCATCTGAGTTTTTTCGAGCTGATCGCATTAGTCTGCGTATGCTCCCACGATTGATTGCTAAAACACGCTCACAAGATTTTAAAATACCCGCAACAAGCAAGATTAGGACACAATAACTAATTCCTCCTTCTAGGTATGACAGCAAGAAAATGACAATTGTTATCCCCACATAGACTAAGAATTTGAGCAAATGAATCCACCAAAACTGGTTGTCCTCCAAAGTGAAGGCAGTAATTGTATTGTGTCCACCGAGGTGCAAAAGAATAAAAGTTGCCCAAAGGGCCAATGAGTTGATTTGGTGATTCACACTTGCCTGGGGACCTGGAGTCATACTGGTTTGGAAGATATTTCCCAGAGAGAGTGCTGCAATAGAATCAGCCACTAGATGTACGCCAAGCCAGAGGATTCTTTTTATAGATCCTATGGGATTTCCCTTGCGGAAAAAGATCCAAAAAAAGAGAATGATTTGTGCCAATATGCTCAAGGAGATCAAACCGCGAAGTATGAGTCCTGTATATATCATCTTTATGTCTTCTATATCCATGGAATGCTGTAAGCTGCATGAAATGTGTAGAGAAAGTGTCAACTAATAAGAGTCTTTGCAATGGGTAAGTTCCTCAAATAAGTTCACCAGCGGAGTCCATATTTTTGGTTGTTTCGGGTAGAAAAATATTATCAGTCCAAGAAAAAATCCCATCTCGCGTCAATACAAAGAAAAATTCTTTGGTGCACTTAGTAAGACAATGCATACTGGAGTGACACCAAACTACAATGCATATATATACTTGTACAAGTTGGACTAATAGGACAAGTTCTAGCAGGATCTNGTTGGACTAATAGGACAAGTTCTAGCAGGATCTTGTAAATATTTTAGTGATGTCCTATTAGTCTCTATTCTGCAATTATAGAAATATACTGTATAATACTTTACTAACGAGGCATCACTCATCAGTCTTTAATTGACATAGTTCACAAAAATTTTAATTGTAGACTAAGGCTACTTAAAAATTTGGGATAAAAGTATATTCTTTGTTGTTTCTTCTTATGAAATATTGGTCATTTTTAATTTTTTTGTAAAAGCTATTTAACTGAATAATATTTGGAATAATATTTTTCCCGATTATACCAAATAACCCGAAAATATATAATAGTTTAGAAAACATCTTCAAGCACGCCCAAGAGAAAATTCAAAACTAATTAAATTTATATCTCTAATAGAATTTGAAACTCAATATAACTTATGGTTCAAATAAAAAATTAAAAAAAAAAAAGTATCAGAAAGATCAAGCTTCATTTGATTTACAATAGCTGTAATGGAAGTCAAACAAAATAATATAAGTGTCCATGTAATGGTTTAATGTGAACGCATACACACGCACACATTATTGAGTTCCATTGATTTAAAAACTCAATTGGATTATTGATAAGAGATTTGCTAGTTGGCCCAGACATTTTTCTAGTGATAATACAGTCAATAGGACCTAAGTTTTAGTCTTGGTCAATACAAATTATATTATGTTTGGATCTAGCGTCTCTGACAGCCAATTGGGATTAAAATTGTCCAAGATAAGGTTACTCAAACACAAATATTGATTTTCTTGAGAAATGATATTTGCAAAACCTTATCTTAGAAACAATTTCCATAAAAATAAAAAATAAAAAGTGAAACCACCTAAGCTCAATATATGCCAAAATCATATTGAGAAACAAACCAACCACCAAATAAGAAATTAAAGAGATAATGGGATTAAAGGATCCAACCAAAGGGGCACCATCCAGTTGTGTAATTGACACAGAAATGTCATAAAATCTACTGAACCATAATATTCTGTATTCTTGACTAATATCTAATCACGACTTCTAATTATCTACTATGCTTAGGAAGCAATTCACTACTTTTCTTACATGATTTGAATCTTTGAAAATGTAAGCTTCTGGATATGTCAGAATCTCAATCAGATGCACAGTTTTTGCAAAAGAAAGGGCTCCTAAAGGGAAGGCTGCTTCTTCTCAATCACTTTAAACTCAAACGTTTCACCTGATGGAGAATCAAAAACAACAAACTCCTAAGAAGTTGTTGTAAACAGCATTAGGGTTTCTCAATTTTGATTTATTTTGAATCTCTTTGTAACCGTATATATATACTCACACACACAGCAATAAAGTGCAAGCTTCCAATATTTTCCTTCTCTTTGTTCTTTACCTCACCTAGCTCAGCAAATCATACTGAATAGTACACACACCTTCACAACATAATAATGATCTGTAAGAATTTTTTTTAGAATCTGACATAGTATGAAAAACATGTTTTCGGCCGGCAGTGTTACTTATCAGACTTTCCAAAGGCGGAGCAATCGAAGTCATCGTATTCCAGTGAAGAAAAAAAAAATCTATCAACAACGATGATGTTGCTGATTAAAAAAAATGAAGGATTGATAATAAAGAAGTTACCAATTCACCCTTTGCTAGGGCATTGAGATAGTAACTTGAAAAAGAATATCATTTAATAACATTATAGACAATTAAGTTTCTATCAGTTTCTAGAGAGATTGGTCATTTTGTTATGTTCAAAGTTCAATTGTTCTCATTCATTCCTCTCATATTTTTCTTATTCTTTCAAGATGACTTACTGTTTTTCCACCCTTATGACACCCTCTTTTCCATCTCTCATTGAGCAGTTTTCATTTCTTGGTGTCTTTCAAATCAAACAAATTTATAACACAACATTGCCTAATACTTCTTAATCTCAAACTACAAACGTAGAAAATGGCGTACCTGATATCGTTGTTCTTCAAAACAGTGAGAATAAGCAGAATTAATTGCTTGCTGTCCTTGGCGTCCTAGGCCTCCGAATGAACTCTAGTGATTCAAGACCTACAAAGTATTATATGGATTTGACACCGGTAACTGAGGAAGTTGGAGAGGGTAGATGGAAAGCAAAAGCTTGCAAGCTCTTTGGAAGGGAATAAGGAAGCAACATGTGATTTATTTATAGATGTTGAGGGTTGACTTGGGCTCAGCTCACATTTTGCTTCAATTCTTGATCCAATTTAGCAAGATTTACAATGATTCATGAAAGACTTTGGGTCGTTTGTGTTGACTTGTAATTTTAATAGACAATACAAAGAACATAAACAAGATTAGGAACTAGCCTGGTAATTAAGGACCCTGTCCTGTAACAACAAATAAAAAAGAAAAGGTTGTAACAACGACATGAATTAAGTAAATAATTAGTAATTAATCAACTTCATGTCTGCTGTCGTTGTTCCCGAAAACGCGTATGACTTTGTCATGTGGTGAGTTCCGTGGCTTCAAAATCACATGAATTTGGTATCCCCACTTCTCATTTTTTTTTTTTCCCTTCATTATTTTGTTCGTTGAGCTCACTTACCAATTATTCGCAAATAATTAACTACCATTGATTCCTAGTTCTGACAGTTTGCGTCCATTTCTCTGACCAACTTCCAGTGGGATTAGCACAAAGACAAAGAGAAGTAGTTGTTCTTAATTGTTATTATTAAGCTTAATTATAATTTTGAACCTCTTATATTCAAAAAATGAATGATTTGATTTTTCTATATTCAAAAAATTTGTAAATTTAGTCTTCCTATCAGTTCGCCATTTAAAACCTAACAGTGGCATTAAAATTAATATTTTAATTTAAATTAGCTAATTTAAGGCACATGTGATATGGACATGACTTTCTAATATCAAGAATTAACAATAAGTTCTTTTTTAAAAAAAAAAAAAAGCCCCACACCATTTCACTGACTCTCTGGTTATAATTTTTTGAACTATACCTAATGGCTTCAACAATTTTTCGTTTTTCATTCTACAATTGGAACGCAGTTAGAAGAGTTCAAGCCCAAATAGGCTTATCTAATGGGTTTCAAGAATTCAAAAAAATTTCTTCCCACAATCTCCCGAGGGCTTTTAATGCAAAACAACAAGGTGAGGAGCACAATTAACTTATTTTTATTGGGTAGACAAAGAGAAGGAAAACAAAGCGAAACTCCCAACAAAACAGACTTGCAGCTTATCACCAAGACAACAAACAACACAAAATGAAAACAGCATATGGCTTGAGCCAATCCTCTCCGTTGAAGCCTATCTTGGCCATCAATTAAATTAGCATCTTGGTTGCTCAAACGTGCTTCAAATAGACATCTCATCCTCTACTCCGGAGCTGTCTTATATATCATTTGCCACAGCACCATAACACTATAAGAAAATAGTCAAGTTCTGACGGAAATTTTTCATGGAACATTATTCTATGAGAATTTTCCACGGTTTTTTCACAATCTTTTTATGGGTTCAAATTTCAACTAATTTTTTGTGGTATTTTTTCACAGAAAAGAAGGCATGACAAAAAAATTGTGAGAAAATCTATGAGAAATGTGAAGAGATAAAAGGTGCCAATGATTCTCACAATTTTTGGACCATGAGAAAACTAAAAAATAAAATTTCAGGAAGCTATTTTACCATGAAACATATTATTGCCACTTTGAACTATCAACTCTAATTTGCAAGTCGCGTGTTGCAGACCCTATCCTCGTGTTTGGGTTTGGTATTTAACTAAAAGATAATGTGAAAATGTTTTATAAAAAACAAAACCAAACAATGCCGAATTTTTTGTTGGGATGCTTTTGTTAAATTGATAATAGTTTAATGTATGATTAATCAGCTAAGTAGATTCTTTTTATAATAAAAAATTTAGGAAGCGGATAGGTTGCTGTAGCTCTAAGAAGGGATGGGACACACTACAATTAGTGGATGCCTCAACAAACGATGATTAGTAAAATTCAAACTAAAGATCTTATATAGCTCAATTCTACCAATTAAGCCAACTAAATAGCTAATTATATATACCAAATTTGGCTGCAATATATAATAATTCTCAAAAATGTTTAATATGCCAAGTTGTAATTCTCATTCAAATCTAATTTCTTAGGGATTCACTGCAAAATAGCTAATTTTGTATCAGGACTTTGAAAGGTAAAACAAGCATAAGAATTTGAAAGGTAAAACAGCTAAGAATTTGGATGAGTGTCTTCACATCTGTCAAAAATTGGGGACAAGAGTCTGGGTATTTTTGCCTATCTATACGCAATATTAACTTTGAATTTTTTTTTTGAATGAAGAAGAAAAACTAACACCTAACAAAGCAAACACCCATACAGTCAGCTAAACAAATTGAGGAAATGTCTAGAGGAGGCTTAAGTCTTCATTATTAACATTGTTATTAATTTTTACATCAAAAGCCAATAAGGATAGATAAAAGTATTGAAGACAATATATAATAATATTTCACACTGAATGGGATTTGGGTTGTCTTAGCTAATCTATAATGTCGTTAACTAATTAATTAGACTTTTTAGTCATAAATGCTCGGAGATTTGAATATATGTGTGTGCGTGTATCGTTTTCACACCTAACGCCGTGAGCCGATGACCAGCAAGTTGCAATTTCATATCTCATCAACACATACGATGAGGTGACTATTAATTAACTAAACTAACGAAATAGTAACACTATTATTATAGCAAAGAAAGAACTATCAACATAAAAAAAATTATTTGAGAAATAGCTCTAATTCAATAGAGCATACTCCCTGTTATAAGGTTAATTTTCTCATTTCCTTTCCTAATTCGAATCTTTTCAATTATAATAATGGTCGCTATTCATCAATAGACAAAAAANAAAAAAAAAAAAAAAAAAAAAGCTAATTAAAAAATCATTTCTGTCATTATCTGTAAGCTTTAATAATTGTCTTCTCAGTTCTCATTGAATTTTCTTTTTTTATTTCCCTGTTGGTAGCTGGTACCAACTCTTAAAAAGATTAAGGCATATTTTATTTTTGATAAATATATAGAGCTAGAAATTGAGGATATGAGAAAATAAATATTTGAATATGAAATCTAAACCTTTCTAAAAAGTTTCTAAATCAATTGTGTTGTGTTTATTCATATGATTAGGGCAGAATTAGTAGCATAGTTTTTTACGTATTCATGTAAATATCACCATTAAAGTTCAGATTGATCAAACCAATTAATGAAGTCACCTAGCCACTAAATACCCTACAATTGGTTTTATTTTCTTTTCTTGAGTGATTAAATACCCTACAGTTATATGCCAATTTGCACATGGAAAAAGAATGCAACTATTATTACTATTGTGGTAAGTAGTGATGCTTTCACATCAATTTTTTTTACACCATTCTTATATTTATACAATTATACAATTTAGAGATTTAATAAACATTCTATATTGACCCACATGAATTGTTCTTTCACCAATCTTGGCTGTACACTTTAACTATATCATAAAAAATATTGTATGAAGAATGATATAAGAATATCATTTTCCCTATTGTGGAGCCATGAAAAACTCTTTTTTGAGCCAAAAGATAATGCTAGCCATCATAAAAAATGAGAAAAAATAGCAATCATACTTTTACTATTACTTAAGAGTAAAATACATTTTTGTCTATAAATTATTGGTTAACTGTCACTTTAGTATTTGATTTATTTTTTATATTATTTTAATTCTCAAATAATTACTCTGTCTATTAAATAAGTCTTTCGTAAGATCCATTCAATGAAAGTGGATGAAAAATTTCATATACCCGGTTAATTGATGATGTGACCTTAATTTTCTATGTGGCATGTATGATTTAACATGGGTGAGACTCTCAAATTAAAAGGATTTAGACAATGTTGTTTTAACCCTAAAAAAAATTAAAAATCCCTACACGATCCCTTCTTCACTCTGTTGCAGGCTATGAGGAAAATTAGTCCAACAAAATTAAAATAAAACAAGCAATCACACCAAAATTCAATATTCATTGAATTGCCTACATCCACATATAAGAGAAGACTAATTAAGGAGAAAACAGGCTAGGCTTTGGTTCTAATAGGTCAGGCCTGCATTGAAAATCTTTTGGCCAGAGCTAGGCATACAAGCCAGATGTAGGCCAAAAATCAGGNTTCATTGAATTGCCTACATCCACATATAAGAGAAGACTAATTAAGGAGAAAACAGGCTAGGCTTTGGTTCTAATAGGTCAGGCCTGCATTGAAAATCTTTTGGCCAGAGCTAGGCATACAAGCCAGATGTAGGCCAAAAATCAGGCTTGTATTAGAGATATCAACATAGAGGAACAAGAAATTATCCTAATGGTCATGATTTGTAAACTTTGTATTGGCTGAAAAACAAGAAATGATCCTTCCCGTTAGATTGACATGTAACTGCAGATTTTTCGCCACAGTCGTCGACACCATCAGGCCAAGGGCTATTCATATTAATTTATTCTTTTTCCGTTTCCTCTCCTTTCCTCTCTCCTGCTGTAGTCATCAAGCAGCGAATTCCCAGATATTATCATTAGACCAATTGAAAACATTTATAAGTGCAGTTAAAGTTATCTCCTGTAAGAGAGAAATTGCCTTCTCAATGACCACCAAACTCGCAAATCTTCAAAATGAAAACATGGACAGGAAAAATCTGAACTAAAGTCTAAAACCACCAATTTCCTTTCTTTCCTCGCGGGTCAAGAATTCGAGACTTGGTTGTGGCAGTGGCAGCACTAGGCAGAACTGAAAGTGTATTTTGACTCTAGGAATGATGCCCAAGTTCTGCCCTCCAACATATCGTCCTGTCAGATTGTCTACTTTATCTTGCGGACTAGGGCCAACTTCTTCTTCTTCTTGGTTGGGAACATTGATTTCCCACCTCAGGCATCACATCAATGTCCACTAGATCATATTCACTGATCTCGTCCCCGCTTCCCACGAGGCTTGTAAGCTCGGATTCGTCATGGCTAAGGTCAAACTGTATATTTTCCCATCCATCCAATTCGTCCGTGAACTGTACCTCAGCTTTGAAAGAACAATGACCATTTTGCAGAGTAATTTGTATATGCCACAGGAGTTTCTCCAAGTGACTGCAAACTTGGCCGGAGAAATTCTTTAGCATATCCGGGAAGGACCTTGCAAATAGCCCACTAACACTGCTTATTCGACCCAAGGCAAACACCAAAACCTGTCCACCACCCCGATCTTTGCGCAGGAATTGACGCATCTTGGAATAGATTTCCAACTTTCTTCTGGAAATAGCTTGACCCTTGTAGGAATACAAATCAATGATATCTTCTACCACTTGCACCAAATCCACGATTTGGGAAATCGCTTTAGCCAATGCACCATCACTCTCTCGTTTCCATTCAACATCGCCGGACAGAGATTGCAATGCCCTTTCAAATTCTTTTTTCATTTTAAGCAAATGTTGTAATATTTCCTCGTCAGATACCTCTCCAGCACATTCATTCAATTTTCTTAGCAGGGTTTGGACCCGTTCAGCCATAGATCTCTCTGTAAAGAGGTGTGAAACTAGTGTAATAGATGATGACTGAAGCACAGAAATCACGTGTATGTGTGTATATATAAGAAAAAAAATATAACAAATAGTGGCATTCAATTTATTCTATATTAGTAAGTGTACATGATAAGTAAGGTGGCATCTTCCAAGAAGCTGCGTACATGTCATCCATTTGTTTCTTTTCTTTTGCCTTTTGGTGGCCTCACGTCGAATAATGAATCGAGGCCTCTTGTTGGTCTATGTTCCAGTTTTCTCCGTTTTTCTTGGGTTTCTAAAGAAAATACTTTTTGACCTAAAACTAAACATTTAAGACAAATTCTTTTTATAAAAGCTATTTTTATTAAAACAAAGTGAGCATAAAAGAAACAGGGATTCTATGATACTATGTAAGTATGTCA
The DNA here is from genome assembly GCA_003255065.1 of Cercis canadensis. Taxonomy (NCBI): domain Eukaryota; kingdom Viridiplantae; phylum Streptophyta; class Magnoliopsida; order Fabales; family Fabaceae; genus Cercis; species Cercis canadensis. The sequence continues at coordinate 10,760 of QAOA01002212.1, forward strand.
TACTACACTGATGTGTCAAACATACATAATTTTTATATTTTATTATATATAAAATATAATTTATTTAATTTTTTAAATAAATTTAAAAACAGTTAATTTATACACATGTCATTTATTTATTGGTTATTCTTATGTAGTATAACATACTACATAAATACTAAAAGTATCTAAAAAACCTCCTAAAAGAAATTAGTGTTAAATAGCACACATAGAAAAGGATGGCGCAACTATACCCAAGCTTTGTCCTTATGCAACAAAGAAGCCCATATTTACCATTCAAAAAAAAAAAGTACAGATAAGATGGAAGAAAATCAGTCCAATGCGGAGAAAGACAAACATCTTTTACAGTTTTAGGTTGAGAAATGTCTGCTTGCATGATCATTGGAGGAATATTTAAATTAAATTCGAGTAAATTAAATTAATTAATAAAATTTAAGCAAGTTAAATTATATTTAATATTAATAAAATATATCAATATGAACTCCAATATATAAATAACAAAACAGTTCCTATCAGCATGTCGGTCAAAGTAGGCAGCAGAAAAGAGACAACCCAATCTATTGGCCAAAACAAAAAAAAGTCAAGATGGATAATGGCCAATATCCTACAAGGAAACAACGGAGAAGGAACTTTTTCCTGACCTGGAAATGGCATCTCGCGTTCTTATCTTCACCACTCATTTTATGTTATTAATTATTCGAGTCACATTGTTTGTTACCACCCAAAAGAAAACAAATGCCGATTAATGAACATCATTGATTTGTGCGTTACTCACGCAATATACAAAATTTTCATATCTTTTCCGGTACATAAGAGCAAACAAAAGGAACTCTGAGGCCGGAAAAAGCAAATGACAGGTTATTATTTTTGGTTTTAACATATATATCTTCAAGTTAGTTTTTCTCTAAGTTAGTTCGGAGATTTAAATTTTTCTCTAAGTAATTTAAAGGGTATATCTCTTATATTAGCATGATAAATTTAGAGAGAGAAAAATTATGCTTTGCTTTTTTAATTTGTATAAAAAATTATGAGTTTAAATTTAATCTATTTTTAAGGTATAGTTGGAAACTAATTTTATTTGTTTTGGTGGTGTTTCATAATTCTACACACTAACATTATATGTGAAAGTGTCATCCAAATAACTAAGTTTTTTTACTAACAATAAATGTTTTTAACAATTTCTTCATACATAATAACACGCAATTCAATCATTATGTAAAACTCTTCGCAATTAATGAATCAAAATTAAATAAAAAAATAGACTCTTTACCAATAACAAATTAATCACGAAGGAATACACCAAAACCAGTCCATGACATTAACACAAACAGACAATCCAATTAAGATGGGCGCAATCCGTGTTAGGGTGTATTTTTACTCATGATGGCAAGATGGNGGGTGTATTTTTACTCATGATGGCCAGATGGGTCATGTCCCATGTGCCTGAGTTGACCATCCAATCTCTTCAATTTAGATTATCTTCTCAAGAATACCTTTTAATCAAATTAATTCATTTCTCGATGAAATAAAAAAAAAAAAAACTTTAAAACGTTAGTAAGGTCCCAAGTAATGAAATATATAAAAAAAAAATAATTACACCTATTCTTTATTTTAATTAAAAGGGATGAAACAATGCAAAGATCCTTATTTTTTGTTTGGCATAACAAATGTAAGCATACGATCATACCACTAGTTGTTTTTGGTTGTGGTTTGAACTTTGTTGATGCTCTCTTATGTGGAGAGCTATGTTGCAACGAAATAACATTTTTTTTTGCCATACCTGTTTTCGGTGCGTTTTTGAAATACGATATGCGTTTTTGTCTACACCCTTTTTTTAAATTTGCGTACATTTCGAAGCAGCTAGACCACACAAATTGCCATGGAGGGGTACTGAAAACCGAGCTTACAGCAGTGAATTGACGGTTTCAATGCAGATACACCATCAGTGAGAGAGATGCGAAAGAAGGAACTGAAGAAAGAGTGCATTTACTTTGAAGTTTCCACTTATTTTTATATATGGTTTATCCTTGATACTTCCAATTGTAAAACCACTCCATTCGTGTGGCACGTGGTATATGGATTAGTATACAACCGCGTTTTCCTATTTTTATTTAATTAATTAACTAGAAAATAATACTCCGGTAAGTTGTCACAGCCACTCACCAGTTTAGATAAATGCTAATGAATCCTCATTCTTAAACTAATTTATAATTGATGTGGTTTTGTCGTGATAGTGGAGACTGGAGAGAGGGTCAAATAGTTCATGCGAATAAATAAAAAGAAAACTAATATCTTCGTTCTATATGTCACAATGTCATCATGCATCAATTTTTCCTGGATTGTCCGATCAAAAAAAACAAAAAACAAAAAAAAGGGTTTCGCATTATCAATTTATGGATATTATAGATAGGAACTAGTTCAGCTTAATCAAAATGTAGAAATCAAGTTTGATGAGTGAAACTATATATTGTTTTTGTTAGAAATTTCTTCATAATCTTACTTTATTTCTGTGCTGCGATGTGAATTCTTCTTTGAATCAAGAACTTTCTCGGCAAATACCTATCCTTTTTTCATCTATACGAACAAATTCTACTCTTTGTTTGGATTGGAAGAAAATTAAGGAGGAATGAAGTTGAGGGGGCAAGGGAGAAAATAGAGGAGAAAAATAATTTCCTCCTACTGGTTGGAGGAGGGAAAATAAAATTTGAAAAAAAAAGAAAAACAAAACAAAAGCAGAATTGCATGTAGAGGTTTCATCAGAAGTTTTCTCCCCACTTGGAGAAAAAACACATGGAAGGAGCTTAAACAAAGTAACTTAAAAATTACAAACCTACACACTTAGGTATGTCTTCATTCAATTCTCCGAACTCCTCATTTCTCTCATACGACCACATAGCTGCAGAATTCTCTCTTACACTCCCACTACTCGGTTTCTCTTTTACATATTCTCTTTCACTTTCTAAGATATAGTTTCTTGCTCTCTTATGCACTCGGTACTCGCTTCTATGGAGGGCCATTGGTTTGGAGTGGATCTTCAATTTCTAACTATAAATTTTTAAGTTGGTCAGTTTCTTTGTTCATTCTTTTTTTTTTTTTTTTGGTTGGGGTGGTGTTTGGCTAAAAGAGTTGGGCTAGAGCTTTAAGTCCTGCATATTTATTTTTTTCAGTTGGTTAGCAATTTTGGACAGAGTAATCATAAAAGGAAGACTTTTGTATTCGGGTTATGTAAACAATCCTCTTGTATTTTCTGTAACAAAACTATTGAATAACATTGGCAAAATGACCAGAATAATGTCAAATAAAAAGAAATTATGCAGCATGTCCAGCATAACCAGTATTTTCTGCCCTTAAGGATATGCTGGATTGATCCAACATGTACTTGGATAGCAATCCAGCTTGTTCACTCATTTTCTGCAGCCTTTTTACTTTTTATTAACTGGGATCTGCTACTTCGATATTGTGAATCTTTAAGAAAAATGCTACATCTGAAGTAGCATGTTCCATTTTATCCGGTACTCTAGGATTAAAATATTTAAAAAGACCAATTTTCATATATTGTTTGAATAGTAACTTATTTCCGTAATTTTTTTTTTATTTGACATTATTATGGTCATTTTTCCGAATAGCATTGGACAGTCATTCAACTTTCCGACAAGGATTTGGACCCGTTCAGCCAAAGTTCTTTCTAGGCCACTTATTCTATTGTGACCCTGGTTCTATAGAAGAATAACATAAAAATTAAGGAGTAATTATTTAGTACATGCATGGTGCGTTAGAATTTAGCCTAAAGGAGTCAATGGTGTTAAGCTCCTGTTTGAATAGCATAGTTTATAGTTTATTGGAGTTCATCTATTATCATAAGTGTTTATATGTAGATGAAATTGTGTTTTATAAGCTTACTGTCACGCAAAAGCCATACACAAATGTACATATCGCAAGCAAGTAATATAATGATGAATTAAGTATTGTCCCATGAGGATTATAGCTATTAAGTACTAAAATTGACTCTATTCCAATTTTATATAGACAATGAAGATTAAATGTCAAGCAATAATTTAAAGAAAAAAACACTTAAATAGATATAAATTTACTTAAAAAAGATCTAGGGTTTCCAATTTCACCTTAACTAATTTCGGTTTATATTCCTTAAATCCTTAATCTAAAATTATCTTTCTACCGAGATTCCCTAACTTATTCACACTACAAGAAAACACGTGATTTCTCACAGAAATTTCTTATGGAATTCTTGCAAATTAGCATTTAGTAAGAAATTTTCACGGAAAATTTTTTTTGCAAGAAAATCCGTGAGAAAATTGAATTTCTGATACAATTTTTTCAAGGATTTTTTCATGGAAAAATTTTCCATAAGAAATTCCTGCGAAAAACGGATCACACCATTTCACTAAAGTTAAAATCAATGTTTTCAAGATTTCTCACTGAATTTTTCCTTGAGAAATTCCGTGAGAAAATTAGATTTTTCTTTCCCAGCTCTGAGAGCCACCCCATTTCAATTTTCTCACTTTTTCCTTTCTTCTCTCTACTATTCTCTCTTCCACCCTCTACGATTCCATTTTCCGATGGCATTTGAGGTTGTTCCAGTGGCGGCAAGCAGAGGATAATGGTTGGGATGTGTATTTGACTTGCTTTGGAGAGGAGGTAAACCAAAATCCCTTTGTTTCCTCTTTCCAATATTTTTTTTTTTAGTTAAATGTGAATTTGTTTGTGTTTTTGGATGAATGAANTTATATTCCTTAAATCCTTAATCTAAAATTATCTTTCTGCCGAGATTCCCTAACTTATTCACACTACAAGAAAACACATGATTTCTTACAAAAATTTCTTATGGAATTCTTGCAGATTAGCATTTAATAAGAAATTTTCACGGAAATTTTTTTTGCAAGTAAATCCGTGAGAAAATTGAATTTCTGATGCAATTTTTTCAAGGATTTTCTCATGGAAAAATTTTTCATAAGAAATTCCTGCAAAAAACGGATCACACCATTTCACTAAAGTTAAAATCAATGTTTTCAAGATTTCTCACTGAATTTTTCCTTGAGAAATTCCGTGAGAAAATTGGATTTTTCTTTCCTAGCTCTGAGAGCCACCCCATTTCAATTTTCTCACTTTTTCCTTTCTTCTCTCTACTATTCTCTCTTCCACCCTCTACGATTCCATTTCCCGGTGGCATTTGAGGTTGTTCCAGTGGCGGCAAGCGGAGGGTAATGGTTGGGATGTGTATTTGACTTACTTTGGAGAGGAGGTAAACCAAAATCCCTTTGTTTCCTCTTTCCAATATTTTTTTTTTCACTTAAATGTGAATTTGTTTGTGTTTTTGGATGAATTTGAGTGTAGTTTTAGGTATGTTAGTGGTGGAATGTTGTTAATGTGATTATGGATTGAGTTTTGAGTTGTTCTGATGGAACATTTATTGACTCTCATACATCCGAATTACTAAACATGAATTTGAGTTAAATGTGAATTTGTTTGTTTTTGGATGAATTTTAGTGTAGTTTTAGGATATATTGTTAGTGGAATGTTGTTAATGTGATTATGAATTGAGTTTTGAGTTGTTTTGATGGAATATTTATTGATTCTCATACATCTAAATTACTAAGCATGAATTGGAGTTGTTGAATTTTTTTTGCATAAATTTTGTTAGGGCATTTGTTTGTGATTGCTGAAAACAAAGAGCATGGGGGACTTAATTATTGCTTTTTATCATTTATTTTGCTTCGGTTGCTGATATGTAAATTACTTTTTTCATCTTATTGTTATGGGACTTATTGTAATACCCCATTTTTACTAGATAAGTTACTTATAGATATCAATCTCATTGAAAATAGGGTTACTATTAATTAAGTATTCAATGTGTGATTAGCTTTGAATTATTTGTCCTTACTTATGCTTTTGTGGACCGTTCTCAGTTGCTCATATGTAGTCCTTTGTAGACATTTGTACAAGGAGAAGTTGGGGAAAAAGGCACCAAAGCAATTGAGAAGCTAGGGAGAAAGCACTAAGAGCAATTCTACCAACTATGTACCAGATTCTACATTTGTTTATTTTGTTGGGATTTTTCTGTTTTGTTCTAAGTCTAGGGTTGGGGAATTTTATTAATTTAGAGTTATTTTCTTATAGTAATCACTCCTTGAGTTAGTTTCTATTTTGGATCGTAAAATGTGTAAAGTCTAAGATTAAACTTTGTCAAGTTTATTTAAATGTGATAATGTATGATTTTTTGTTAACTTTTCTTTAAATTTTGGTTCTCCCTATTTATAATTTCTTTAGTATTGATATAAGAAATTAGCAAAAAAAAAAATTCAGAAATTTCTCATGGAAAAAATTATGTGAGAAAGTTTTTTTTCAATATTTTGCACATTGTAAGTTCGTGAGAAATTCCGTGAACAAAATTTCATGAGAACTTTGGTTTGTCACGTGCATTTTTCTTGCACCCTAAAATTCATGAGAAAATCTGTGAGCAACTTGTTTCTCACGGATTTTTGGGCGTTTTCTCATGGATAAACTTTCCTAAGGTCTAATGAAAATATTCCCAAGTTATAAATCCACTATATTTCTATGTAAATTACGAATAACCAGAAATTCATTCAATTCAATAGATCCCTTTAATTGACTACACAGACCATGGAGATATATTCCTATCCTACATACAACCTATGGTATTTATTCGAATGAATAAGACACACAAATCTCCTTCTAGTCTCATTATGGTTAACCTATCAACTAATTGGTGATCAGACAATTAGAGGTATGAAAATCAGAAATCACTACAAGAAAAAGACAGTTTTCAACGAAACAAAATACCATTAGAATTTTTAAAAAATTCTAACAAAAATTTTGACGGAAGAAATTTTGTTGAAATTTCAACAGTAATTCCAATATAATTACACTACCGTTAGAATTTTAAGTCAAAATTGCCATAAAAAAATATCCAAAAAAAAATTTAATTTTTTTTTAAAATTTTTTGTTGATAACAACGGTATTGCGAACGGTAATCTTTATTTTATTACAGTTGGAATTTTGTAAATTATTTTCCGCCCTTTCCCTCCGCATTTCTCTTCCTCGTTCTCTGAAGTCTGAATCCCTAAGTTTGCATTTCCCTTGCCACAGCTACTCTTCTCTCGTTCTTTGAATCCTATCCTTCTCCTCTGAAATTTGCAGCTCAAATCCTCTCCTTCTCCTCTCTTCTCTCATTCTCTGACTCAAAGGAAACCAAATCACAGAACCAAGGCCCCAACCTCTAACCCTTTGTTCTGCAATCTAGTTAGAGGAGCCATCATTAAAGCTCAAACAAACTAGACTTAGTTGATCCACTTGACTATTTAGCACAGAGTTTTTGCTAATTGACTAGAGGAATCAATCGAAGGTATAACTAAAAGCTCTTTACATCTCTAGTTTATCAGTTTTATTTGCTTGACTTGATCAATGAATGTATTGAATTTTTTGGGTTCTTCTTATTTTCGATGCTGTGCCTAATTCGCATGACAGATAATAGGAATGAGCACATTTGGCTGAGGGATTTGATGTGGGTTTGTATGTTGTTAGCTAGTTCTTTGTTTAAATGGATTGTGAGTTGATACTGGTAAACAATTTTCAACCCCCTTCGCCCTTCTATATAGCTACCTGTTGATTTTGGTTTATAATTATGGTAGGTGAATTTGCTTCATGTACCATTTTACTTGTTTGTTGATAATCACAGCTCTATAAGATACTACATTAAAATCTCCCCTACTCTGTGGAGCCTCTGAAACAACTTAAAGTTTTCATCTTGCAGCCAAATCCAATAAATTGATATTCTTTAGCTGTTTTAAGTTCAAGGGGACTTTGAACTCTATTACTCTCAATTTTTTGTGGGTATATATACACTAACACATTTCCTAACGTGTAATTAACTTATGGACTCTCTTTTGGCTCCTAGTGAATCTGGTTGGCAATGTGATATTGAACTTTTTATTTTTGACCTATTTCTATTTCTATTTCTTTTGTAGATTGGAGGCAAAAATGAAAGGATTAAGAAGTTTTTCATTGCTTCACTGTTTATGTGGGCTGCTCCTATTGCAATATTATATGGTTTTAAGTTTTAACCATAATCTTCTTCCTGGTAAGACTCTAAAGTACTTTAACCTTCCAAGGATATGTTTTTTTGTTTTTGAAATGGGTATTGGCAATGGCTTGTAGTATAACCTGTGAGATTGATAGTTTTTCTCTATCATCTCATAGACTTCTGGACCTCTGGTTAGCATGTCTAGTAATTGACAATTTTCCATATATGAGGCTACAGTCTTAATAGACAAGAAATTGCAGGAATGAATGTGAAGTTTTGAACTATCGCCCCCTACCTACTGTGTTATACTATTTTGTTTTCTTTTAGCCTTTTCACTTCTCTTAGAAACGGTGTTGCAAATCCATGAAAATATAAACTTAATATCAAGCACTATATGATATGAATATTGGTGTTAGGACTTAGGAGTCCAAATATTTTACCTGTATGATGCAATCAACTTGGGGTTTTATAGATAATTGTTGGAAATATTTTATTCATAATTATTTGAACTTCTAAATTTTATCTATACTTTTATTTTCTTTCTCTGTCTTTGGGATCTTGTCCGTTAGTTTTTACAAAATGACTCAATTATTTAATGGAAGCTGGTCTGGAAAGAAAAATAAGATACCAAAAAAAGATGTACTGTATCACTTGTTCCTTTGTAAGACTAACTAATGAAATACTTTTGTGAAGTGTCTGTGAATTTCCTACAAAAGTTAAACAATCTACACATAAATCTTACCAATGGGAGTCTAAAATTATTGAATGGTTGGAAAGAGAAATAGTCAATGATTTGCAATGCTGCAGAACACTTTTGTTTGCTATGGCTGAGTTTAGATCCTTCCACCTTAATAACTAAGTTTATCTTTAGTAGCATACTTAGTCGCATCTCTTTCTGTTTTCTACTACTCAATCCTGTTATGCTTTAAACAGCTAAAGGGTCATTCAATTCCATTTTTGTTAGTGACCATACTTGGCCTGATTACATGAACCATATCCTTAGCATTGAAACATCCAATTAATGACTTCAAAGGAGCCATCTAGTGAAAGGCAAATGCCTAAACAGCACATACATTTGAAAGGCTTTACAGAACTAGAAAAAATAACACCAATCCTAAGGTGCTCAGCCCCAGAAAATGACTTCAATTTTCTGCATATGCTTAATTTCAAGGTTTAGAATTACACTGATTTGATATCAGATCTTGTAGCACCCATCCCCCACCCCACACCAGCTCCTGTAATCAGTTTTGACAACTATGCTTATTAAAAAAAAAAATGCATATTTATATGTGAATTAGTTGTAAAGCCTGTCAAAGATATCTTAAGCACTTTATATCAAGATAATGTCTGTTTCATCCAGCTATCTCATGTGATATTTTTGTTGCAGAAATTCTTATGTTGGCAACATTTCCCTTTTCTATGAAATGGAAGAGAAACTTTAGCAGGTGCGTATTTTTTTATGTGTTGATTTGTAGTTAACTCTTTCTTTTTGAGTTGTTTTGGGTGGGGGGGAGAAAGTCTGATTTTCTTCCATCTATCTTCACCAAATTTTTAAGTTTGGTATATATGCATGTATCTGTTGCATATGTGGAGTTCATGTTTGTTAGCCATGTGCACTGAAACCTAATAATGTGAGAAGTTTAGGACAAAATGCATTTTATACTTTTATTATTTTATCATACAGATTACAGCACAAGAAAATTATGTTTTGATTGTTAGAGTTGGTCCTTTGGTATTTGCCTATTTAGATTGTAAAGGTTGATGTTTCGTTGTTGTGTTCATTATAAAATTATATATTTTCTTGTTAGGTACTAGTTATACCATATTCCTGTAAAGGACCTAAAAATCTAGAAGCAAATATCCACTATCTTTCATGAGATGTCAATCTGGATTCCAATTTGTAAATGTTAAACTATATTTACCCTAGACAGCTCTAGTTCTGCTGTTGTTTCTTGATCATGCCTAGATATTTCAAATTCATGAATGTAAGAGACACTTTTGAAAGACTGAAAGTTACTGCAGGGACACAATATTATCTTGATGTCAAGTCACCATAACATACATTTACTTATTAGTGTTGGACCTGCTGGGGGTGTTATTTGGTAGCAACTGTATGCTTTGGTTGCAGATTTCATTCTTTTTCAACTCCAAGTGGTAATATAGTTCATTTGTTTGTTTCCCCTGCATATGTGGTTCTAACTTGTTATTTAGTGGCCTTAGCATTTGTTTTGATGCCTGGTGAGGAAATTCCCACATACATTGCACACCCAGCTCCTGCAGGACCTGCACCGTGTCACCCAAAGCCCATCTCATGGCCTCTCCATCATACTTCACTCAATGGTTGATCACAAACTTTTGATCTGTGGCAGAGCAATCCAATTATCAAGCTCATCTAAGTTAGTTACCACTCTCAATGTTTGGAACGTGTGGGAACACTAAACTAGTCCTAAAATTACCTATTTATAGGTCCTAAGAAGTTAAATTACAATAAGAAATAAAATAGGTTCAAAGTCCTACTGAAACTAGAAAAATTGGCAAAGAAATTGTGCTACACTACTTAGGCCGCTGCAGCCCCATCTTCTCTGCCCCAATTTGTCTTGGCTGCTACAGTGTAGTGCTGCAGCCTTATACTTGCTGTCCTTTATGCGAAAATCATCATTTTTCATGCTTTTCATCCTCAAAACGCGATCAACCAACTTCCAAGCATCATAGACTTCATTACTTACAAAGTAAACACAAAAACACAAGAATCAAACCAAAAAACACTCAAGAACTTAAGCAATTATCAAGTAAAAGACATCCAATTTGTAGATATAAAATCTACTCATCACTTACGTAAATAGCTTAATACCCTCCAAAGAGCTGTTTTTAGCTTATTTTATAAAATTAGTTTTTTAGAGCATCTAGGAAAAGCCATTGTGGAAGCTCATAATAGCTTAACCGTTAGTTGTTTTGAAAAAAAAAATTGGACAAATATATCCCTAAATGATAGTGAAAATTCTACTAAAGCCTGATGGAAATCTCCTCCACTTTTCTAATTTTAGAAGTGTTAGCCCCACAAGTCTCTAATCCTATTTTGATGATAACAATAATGTTTTATCATTTCTAACCTGTGTTGTTTTCTTTCTCTAAGGTCTTATTTAAAGTAAATTTGAAAAGAAGCCTTGCAGAACTGAACTTGTTCTTAAGAACCAGTTCTTGCCTCTGTGATGAGTTTCAAATATTGCTGATATGGACAAAGCTTGTCCAGGACTCTCCAACCAAATCTAGCCTTTTACAATCTAACTAAGTTATGCTAGTTGAGATTGGAAAGTTTCTTCATGAAGTGACTTGTGTAAGGTCTTTATTTCAAGGAAAAGTCTATCTACTTCTCTTACACAAAGTAAGACTTTTTGGAACAAAAGGACAAAAGCTATTTGATTGATTGACAATGTGTCAACCGGTTGGTGGCTCTTTCTTGACCTCCCTCTTTGTCTTTCTTGTGCACAAGAAAGCAAATAAAGCTATGAGACTTCTAAGGCTTCGGCTATGCATGAAGAGAAGAGAGAAGAAAATATTTTAGAGAGAGAAGGAAGCCATTGTTGAGAGCTTTGCTCTTCTTCTTCCTCTCGACTATCTCATCATGCTTCAAGATTTTAATTGTATTATCTACTCTGTAAGAGAGTTTTCTTCTTTGGGGCTACACCAAAACACTTGGGTTTTGTATCTGGATTTCTATGGGAGAAACCCATGAGAATGATCTCTAGTGACTTAGAGAGAGAGAGTTCATGGTTAGCTTGAAAAAAAAATCATAGTTGTGAAGCTTGGAAAAATAAACTTGTTGTAAAGCTTGAAGAAGCTTGGAAAAATAAACTTGAAGAATAATGGAACCCTATGATATGGGAGAAGTGGATGTAGGCATGTTAAGCCGAACCACTATAAAGACTCTAGCAGATCTTCTTTCTCTTCATCTGTGATATTCTGGATTAGTTTTAAGTTTTGTTCTTCATGGTTCATTAAGTTATTTCATTGTGTTTAAAGCTGGTATTTGTCAAAAAACTAGTATGTAAGAACTAGTTCTTAAACAAATTTGTGATTTAAATTTGTTTTTACGAGCAATTTTTAACAATTCCTATTCACTCCCCTCTAGGAATAGAATATGCAACTTTCAAGAAGCACTTCTTTAATTGTATATCCAAACACAAAATAACTTAATTTAAAAGAAGCTTATTGTATAAGAGCTTCTCAAATAAGACTTTTTTATGTAAGAGCTTAAATAAGCCGTTTACCCATAAGAAGGCCTAAAAGAAAGTGTCTTGCATATAGCTAAGTGCTTGCCACACAATGAAAAATTATCAAAATACTCCTTAGTGCTATGAATCTATTTTATTTATATACGTAGTTATCATGTGTATATTATGTAATTATTTTGTTCATATATTATATATAGTTATCATAATAATAAACCACATATATAAATGGATAACCACGGAACACATGAGATATTTTGATCATTTCACAACAGGCACCTTTTAGT
>QAOA01002219.1:0-11924 GCA_003255065.1 Cercis canadensis
TCCAAAAATAAACTTTATACTTTCCACTTTTTAATTTTAAAATCCCCAACATTTCTCAGTAACTTAAAGTTTCGTATCTTTGTCTTTTCAGCTCCAACTTAAGCTTGCCATGGAATGATAAAATTGCGAGCGTGGAATAGAGACAAAGTAGAAGCTCAGACGCTAGCGAGGAAGCTGGACAAAGTCAAAGCGCACGATGAAGAAGGCGAGTCTAGATAAATGGTTATCCCATGAACCTCAGCAAATTGGACATCCAAAGTGGTGGAAATTTGAGGAATATGAGGAAATTAAAGGGATCTTTTAATCCTCAGCTCGACATATCCTATAGCCACCATAGAGTTCACAAGGGAAGGGAAACAAGTGCTTGAATCCACTCATGTCGATGATGTGGTAGTGGCACCAGATCCCATTCTCAATTTAGCCGCTGATCTTGCCGTTGTGCAACTTATTCAAACTTTAGGGTATGAAGATGATGAACGCAACATTCACAATCTCATGTTCTCAACCAGAAACGATGTCGAAAAACGAGCTGTTGTGGGAAAAATAGAAGCAGCCTTGCATAAGGAGGACAGCATGGTTGGAATTGGAAAAAAAATTTCGGAGAGTCCTATGGATTGATGATTCAGAGTGACACTGAAGTTGGACAGGAAATCGCAAGACAAGTGGGGCTTGAGACCAATGTTGACAAGGTTCTGGTTGCAAGCCGTATTGAACAAGAGATGAAGGAGGGAAATTATTTAGTGCTTTTGGTGGATGGGGATGGTGACTAAAAGGTAGACCCCTGGAAAGCGGGATTTTCTAAGTCAATATCTGCTACAAGTGTTGTGGTGTTTATAACCACTGAATCATCATCAAGGACATATGTTAATAGTTCTTGTCGCCATCGGGAATATGATGATATGGAAATAAGGACAGAGGATCATCTGCTGCCATGGGTGATCTTCTGCACCATCCAGAGAATTGCAGAGCAAATAGTTGAGGAGTGTCGTGGCAATCTTCATGCCAATGCGCTAGTGGCGAGGTCATTGAAGAATGTGCAAGATGTTGAAATCTGCGAACACACACTGCAAAAGTTGCGTTGTATTATTATGGATGGAATGAGTAGAGTCATGGTTAATTCACTCATCATCTTCTGCGGAAGGTTGGACCCGATAAAAAAACATTGCCTTAAAGTCTGTCTAAGAATCTGAATTGACGTCTAAATGGATTCTTTATGGATTAGTACAGACAGCACAAGAAGCAAATGATTTCTCAACAGAGCTTCTAGATTGTTCCATCTTAAGAAGACCTAGATCTTCCATTACATTGCAAACAAGAATACAGCTGCAAAAAGAAATCTATGAAACGTTGGAGTCTTGGCACAGATTGAACCCGATGGTGCTGAATGGCTTAGTGCCATAATTATTGACACTCAACTGTCTCATCTACCACAGTCTCCAAACTGTCCCGAACTCAGAGCATTGGTTTTAAAAGACAATCCTGATTTGACAGAAATTCCTCAATTATATCTTTGTTGTCAAAAACTCTTGTCATCTTTTCTTTGATGACAACAGATTATTCACAAAGTACCATGCAGATTCCTGCTTTGTTTACACAATATTTAACAGATCTTATTCCTAAAGATACAAAATCCTGTGACCAGAAAAAAGCTATTCCTTTTGTTATAAAATTGTGTGAAGAAAAAAGCCAACCAAAACTTGGACAAGCTATTTCCTAAACACAAGCTGTACATTCAAATATTCTGTCTACATTAATAATTCCTCTACATTCACATTTTGCTCAACTCTGACAATTTTCAGCCTGATCTAACGTAATCCAATTTCCTGATGACCCAAATGCACTATCTTCCCACGGCCATATAGCTGTTGCTTTTCCTTCACCATGGCACCATGTGAATGGCTCTCTGGTTGAGAAATCAACCCCCTCAGGACTTTCTGGTTCATCTGAATCATAACCATCATCAAATCTTTGAACCTCTAAGACAGAACAAGTTTCTATCCTTCTCTCTCGAATTAGAGAGCAGCCAATTTCATTCCAAGGTGTCAGAGATATGTCCACAATCAATAGGAATCTTTGACAATCTTTGAATCCACGGTACAAGTATAACAGAAGGACAAATAGATCTTTTGTGGTTGAATGATGTGAGGGACACCAAAATCTGAATGAGAAAGCAAGTTGATTGGATTTGTAAGGCTAGCTTTGGGAGAAGAAATACTTTTTGAAGGGAAAAAGCTGTCTTGTGGGGGTTCTGGTTCTGGTTCTGGAGTGATAATTTTTGTAGATTGGTAAATGCAAATTTGCTGTCATAGAAGGCATACAGGTTTCTATTTGTTTCTCAAGGATTCTATTTTTGTACAAATGTATAGAAAAAACTATATTTATACGCAGCCATGTTGTTATGTGCCATCTACCTTGCTCATTTTTCTAATCAACATATATAAAATAAAAAAGAAACCAGGATTGAAAATAGTAGTCAGACCGTGCTGACTATCATCACGGTCTGTTTCCAAATCTCATCGTCAGGATTTAACATGCTTCTCGTCTCACCCACCCAATTGAAGAATGCTTAACATAAAACTAAAGTGAATTAAAGAAATTAATAATAGAGGTGTTGGGTACTTGGGTCTAGATGTCACTTCCTTTAGCAAAAATTAGGGTCTTCATAGATCTATGAAATTAACAAAAATATTTGTAAGTTGAAAAAGTTCAATGAATTTATTTGGGAGGGTTTTTAGCCATTATATTTACACAAGTTATTGCCGCACTAAATTATATATAGCCTACTTTTTGAATTTTCTCCTAAAACAAGTGATACATTAGTAATATAATTAAGACATAATAACTCATGTACGCAAACAAAATAACTATATATAATTAACACATGATAATCACATGTAATATTACATAAATTAAAATAGCCTAATTTTGGTGTCTCGTCAACACACTTTATTATGCAGGTGGTTATCATGCACTATCACATGTGGGTACTTAGTTACCTAGTTAAATATGCAGTTATCACATTAATTACATGTGGTTATTTTGTTCAGACATGAGTGAATTGGCCGTCAACTTCTATAGGGCAAGTTTGAAAAGTGAAGTTATATGTATGGGTATTTGTGTGAAATAGTTAAAAAGTAATCTACAATAAATATTTTGTACTTGAAAATAATTTTCCCGAACTACACAAAATCGTTGATATTCAGGTGGCAGTTGTAAAAAACACAAATCATATAGCAGTAAGAATGTTGGTATTAACAATTGTTAAGAAGGCAATCGATAGAGGGGTCAAAGATTTGCTTTCATCTTCATCAATCCTTCCATCATTCATAAATTAGACAATAATTGCCTTAAAAAGTATATTCTCTTAAAGTAATATAATACAACACAATTATTTACTTATTCATATTTTACATTCACAATACCAGAAAAATGCAACCACAAGAGGTCAGCAGAAAAGCTCAACAAACTAGTCTTTTATTTTTAACATCATACATTTAACTACAAGAAACACTAATCTTTGGCTTGAAACATGTGTTGAAATCGCTCTTGCACGTCATTGTCTGTCCATTCCAATTCATCCCACCATTGTTGCTCACCTTTGATGGATCTCAGGTTAACTGCCTTGTCCTTGGCAAAAGGTAAGAATTTCAACTCAGGACATCCATATATCTGCAGCAGCTCTAGAGAGGACCATGCCAATGTTCGATTTGTGCATATAGTTCTCAAGTTTGGCAAGTTATTTAGTTCAAGCATCTCCAACTTCAGAAGCACATTTCCTTCTGTTTCGTTGTCCTCAGCAACTATGATAAGTTCTTCAATAGCTGCACAATTTTGAAGCACTAGCTTCTGAAGTTCTGAGAAATGTTGAATCGCTCCATTGCTAAAAAGGCATTTTAATGATGGGCAGTCTTCTATTGCCAAAGTCTGTAATTTGGCAAAGGATCCAAAATGGAAGGGACCCCTGAAAACACAATTCAAATTGCGCAAACTTACCAAGTATAATTGCTCCAAATTTAGTAAGATGCATCGATTCCTTGTGTCATCCCCATCGCCTGCTACAATGGTGTGCATTCCATTGCATCTCTCAATTAGAAAACCACGGATGCAATTCAACGTTTCTGTCCCAAAGTGTGACAATGTCGTGATGTCCTTGTGGCAGATCAATTCAAATGCATCAGTTTGAGGAAGTGCTGCACCAATTGCCAAGTCATCCTGTTGCTCACCGTCGAAATACATTAGATATTTGGTAATTCTATACTCAAAAGAGTTGAGAATTCGGGGACGCTTAGAAGTGTTACATCCAATGAAGAACCGGTATGAAGTAAATTTCCTTTGATCTCTCCATGGTCCGCTACTCGCTATAAAATTTCTGAGAATCTTTGAGGAGGGAAAGCTGCATCTGAGAGTGGTTAGATTCTTTAAAGAAGCCACCTGCTGTATGACATTTTCAGCATCACTGCACCATTGCTCATAGGACATGATTTCAATTTCAATTATCAATTCTTCTAATTTGCAAAGCTTGGAAATCACATCATTATCAGCATTAATGTCTAGATTCTGATTGCTACTTCTAATGTATGGAATTCGCAGGCACCTTAGATTGGCCAAGCATCCGATATGAGATGGTATAAAGCTGACTTTGCTACCTCGAATATCAAGGACCTCAAGAAGTTGAAGTGATCCTATTTCAGGCGGCAACTCCATCAAGTGCTTACAATCATTCAGATAAAAGGCCTTAAGACCAGTCAAATTTGATAAAGATGATGGTAGCTGTGTAATTCCAGTATCATACAAGTCTAACACGGTAAGACTGCTCATATTTCCAAAAGCAGTTGCAGAGATTATGGCCAATTCAGAATTCTTCTGCAGTAGTAGTGCCAAAAGCATGCTGCAATCTTGTTCTGTCTCAAACTTGCACAATTTGCTGTCTATCATAGACACACATCTAGCTTTCTGCCAAGTTATCGGATTTGTAGGTTCCTCAGATTTCTCACTAGTCTGGACACAAAAATGATACTCAAGATATTTAGATGTTATGTGCCAAGCAAGTTGTCTCATGCAATCGTTCATCTTGACATACGACATGCGCTCCCCTTTCTCCAACAAAGAGACATTAACAAGGTGCTCTAATATGTCATTGCCACGGTTTCTTGCATTTTGGTACCTCCTTGTATCATTAACATCACCAAGAAAGCCTTGAGCTGCACAACACTCGATCAAATAATCGGTGTAAACTTTGACATCTGCAGGGTACAATGAAGTATACAGAAAGCACTTCTGTTTGTTTTCATCTTTGAGTTCATCGTAGCAGAATTTTAAACAAGAGTACAACTCTTGTAATCCTTGATTTTCAAGTTCTGGCCATGGTTTAAGATCTTCCAATCCTGAGGACCAACTCGAAGCAGATTCTTTTGATTTAAAAGAACTTGCTATCTTATGTATGAGAATTGGAAGACGGGAGCACCTATCACATACAAGCCGAGCGACTGGTTGAACACCAGGGAGATCAATTACAGGACCAGCAACATCTTGAAACATCTTCCATGCTTCTTCAGGAGATAATTGTGTCACGTTGATCAGTCTCTGCATGCGGCTTAACTTACAAACATGAGGAAATTGAGAAGTAATTACCACCTTACTGCCATTGCCATTAGTTTGCAACCCCATCTGATTCAAATTGATTGGCTTTAGAATCTCATCCAAAATCAACAAATACTTCTTATTTTTGAGCTCTTCATCAAGGGATTCTATGTCCACCTTCAATCGCTTTGCGATTTTCTGCCGAAGATCATTGCCAGTCTGATCAGTTGTCACTCTTATGAAAATGACTATATCAAACAGTTTAGCAACCTCTTCATTGTTATTTAGGTTCTGGACTATTGCTGTTTTCCCCACTCCCTTGGTTCCGTAAACTCCAATGGCTTTTACATTATTATTCTTCAGCAAACCCAGAATATTTTCCAAAGCACTTTGAAGGGTCGGATATCTCATAATCTGAGGAGGATCTAACTCCTTCAAGACAGGTTCTGGTGGTTTATCAACTAGAAAATCTATTGAGCGTCCCTCTTCAACAAGTTCTATAATTTCCTCAAGCTGTTTTGCCATCTCTTCACGCAGACTTGAACGCTGCCAAAACCTAGGTGTTTTTCTTTCATATTTGGTTATCAGATTGCTCACTTTAGCAGCAATTTCTGATACCCTGTTCGTCCATAAGCAGTAACTCCTGGTGGTAACTTTGTGTTTGTTTCTCTGTACTTCTATCTCCTTATCATCTTTTAGTGCAAGTAGCCTCTGCAGATCTTGATTTAAACTTTTACAGACCTCTTCCAGATTTTTGGAAGACGCAATTTTGCTGCAGATGTGAGTATATGATTCTGTAAGCACAAAGCCTGCCAGCTCTCCAACACCGGCGACATTCTCGAACCCAGCCATGTGAAACCTCAACAGCCTAAGGTGAGAAATACAATAAACGTTAAGAAAGGAGCATAACTAGGAAGAGCTATGAAGATGGAGTGCTGTAAGCGTTTATATTATTGATATTAATTTACCATTTTTTTTTTTCCCTTTGCAATCGAAATTGTTAAAACTGACTACATATGCCAATCGAGAATTTTCTGACTAGATGAATTATTTTGTTGAATTGACCTTAACAGTGAATCAATTAAACTGAGTTGCTTCAGTTAAGACGTAGTATTAACCATACTGTAAAACATTCTTCATTGTCAATTTGATCTCTAAAATATTTTATGCTTTAATTTCATACTCTAGACTCTCAATGTAGCACCATTTTATTTTATTTTTGGTGAAAATGAAGCAACAATTTCATCCTTGATTAGATAGCATTTGACATAAGTGACAACATTTTTGTTATATAGAATAAATAGATCTAGTGAAACCTGATAACTTGTTTATTTATAAACAAGTAATCCAGAATTTTTTTTTTAAAATTAAATATTAGTGCAATGTTCGGGTAACTTAGTCCAAATTTTGCAAGATAAATTATTTGAATTACCAAATTTAAATTCCCATTTCTCTATATCCCCATCTAAAATATCTGGCTTTTTTTTGGGTGAAAAAAAAATCTAGCTTGTCTAATATAAAGCAGCTGAATTCACCATAGAAGAAAGAAAGATTATGTGTACCTGAGATAAATAGAAGAATTGAATGGTGTTGATTGAGTTGTCTGTAGAATTTATTTGTATTTAAAGATTAAACGCGAGTGAATAGCTGTTTTCCAAGAATTCATGCTCCCACAGAACGGTAACTACTAGCTGTTTGAGAGAAATCCTCTGAGAGGCCTTATTCCTTAATTCTCATGAAGGATGAAGGTCAGTGAGCTTCCTGAGAGGTTGTGTATACAAAACATTCATGATTGCAAAAGCTAGTAGCCATTTTTGGTGGGAGCTTCCAAGCAAAATGCACCAAGCATAATGGAAAGTAGCATAAAGCTTTCAAGGAAACTTCATTGCTTGACCATTCAGCTTAACTAGTTCCTCTCAAGCATCTGGGTTACAGAGACCAGTAGATCGTTCCCTCCTTTTTGCTCTACACAAGGACTGGCAGGTTTGAAGATGTTGCTGGTTGTCACGCTCACAAGAACTGGTAGGTTTCAAATTAAGGGTTTTGAAAGAAATGCTTGTCTTCTTTTCTCTCTCCTTTCTTTTACTCATCTAAACAAGGAAGAGAAAAACTTCAAGGAAGCTTCTAGGCAAAATGCACCAAGCATAATGGAAAGTAGCATAAAGCTTTCAAGGAAATTTCATTGCTTAATCATTCAGCTTAACTAGTTCCTCTCAGGAACCTGGGTTACAGAGACCATTAAGTCCTTCCCTCCTTTTTGCTCTTGACAAGGACTGGTAGGTTTGAAGATGTTGCTAGCTGGCACGCTCATAAGAATTGGTAGGTAGAAAGGAGAGAGAAAAGAAGAAAAGTATTTCTTTCAAAACCCTTAATTTGAAACCTACCAGTTCTTGTAAGCGTGACAGCCAGTAACATCTTCAAACTTGCCAGTCCTTGTGTAGAGCAAAAAGGAAGGAAGGACCTACTAGTCTCTGTAACCCAGATGCCTGAGAGGAACTAGTTAAGCTGAATGGTCAAGCAATGAAGTTTCCTTGAAAGCTTTATGCTACTTTCCATTATGCTTGGTGCATTTTGCTTAGAAGTTTCCTTGAAGTTTTTCTCTTCCTTGTTTAGATAAGTAAAAGAAAGGAGAGAGAAAAGAAGAAAAACATTTCTTTCAAAACCCTTAATTTGAAACGTACCAGTTCTTGTGAACGTGACAGCCAGCAACATCTTCAAACTTGCCAGTCCTTGTGTAGAGCAAAAAGGAAGGAAGAACCTACTAGTCTCTGTAACCCAGATGCTTGAGAGGAACTAATTAAGCTGAATGGTCAAGCAATGAAGTTTCTTTGAAAGCATTATGCTACTTTCCATTATGCTTGGTGCATTTTGCCTAGAAGCTTCCTTGAAGTTTTTCTCTTCCTTGTTTAGATGAGTAAAAGAAAGAAGAGAGAAAAGAAGAAAAGCATTTCTTTCAAAACCCTTAATTTGAAACCTACCAGTTCTTGTGAGAGTGACAGCCAACAACATCTTCAAACCTGTCAGTCCTTGTGTAGAGCAAAAAGGAGGGAATGATCTACTGGTCTCTGTAACCTAGATGCCTGAGAAGAACTAGTTAAGCTGAATGGTCAAGCAATGAAGTTTCCTTGAAAGCTTTATGCTACTTTCCATTATGCTTGGTGCATTTTGCCTAGAAGCTTCCTTGAAGTTTTTCTCTTCCTTGTTTAGATGAGTAAAAGAAAGGAGAGAGAAAAGAAGAAAAACATTTCTTTCAAAACCCTTAATTTGAAACCTACCAGTTCTTGTGAGCGTGATTTCCAACAACATCTTCAAACTTGTCAATCCTTGTGTAGAGCAAAAAGGAGGGAAGGACCTACTGGTCTCTGTAACCCAAATGCCTGAGAGGAACTAGTTAAGTTGAATGGTCAAGCAATAAAGTTTCCTTGAAAGCTTTATGCTACTTTCCATTATGCTTGGTGCATTTTGCCTAGAAGCTTCCTTGAAGTTTTTCTCTTTCTTTTTTAGATGAGTAAAAGAAAGGAGAGAGAAAAGAAGAAAAACATTTCTTTCAAAACTCTTAATTTGAAACCTACCAATTTACTCATCTAAACAAGGAAGAGAAAAACTTTCCTTTTCCTTTTCCTTTTTTTTTGTTCTCCTCTTATTCACAAACATAACCTGTGATGTGTTGTGTGAGTTATAATAGTGTGAAATAAAAATATTTCTGTTCAATTTCAGTTCACCTAACCTTCAATTCAAACAAAGATAGATGTCCTGGTGTATAGTGGTAATTGTACAACTGTTATTTCTCTTTTATGAGCAATGGGATGTCAATTGACTCTTCCATAATAGAGCTTTCCGGTCTGACATAAATTCAGACCAGTGCAGGGCGCTTCTACCTGGTATGTATGCTTCTTCTTGTATTCTAATTTACTTCTTTTATATTTACTACACGAACTTGTGGAGTTATAATATCAAAGATATTCTTTGATTTATGTTGATTTTGTCCACCAAAATGATTAAAAGCTTTTTCTAAATGTCTTTGTAATTGTTGTTGTAGACGATTTGAAGTGAGCTTTGTCATGCTGCGCACTTGTATCTCATTCATCTGGTCTTAGATTACTAAAAGAAGATTCTGCAACGCAATTGCTGTTGAACTTCGTTATTTCAGTTCAGAAGGTGAAGTTTCTTGGTTTCCAATAACCCTGCATAATTAAATGAGCAAATACTAAAAAAAAAAAAAAAGCAATTTAGCTATTTTATTAAAATGATTTATTCGTTTAAAAAATTGTATAAAAATTGTATTTTAAAATATTAAACTTGTTATTGAAATGATTTATTCGTTTAAAAAGATCTAATATTATTTTCATAGTTTAACAATTCGGCTATTTTATTTTCCATACCAGGTATGAAACAGAAATTTAACTTTTATCTTTTTATTCTCAGTTGTTGTTCTTATAGGAAAGCGCAGTCCAAGTTGCAAGTTAAACCATCCTGCTATTAGTATTGACCTAACCAAGCATGGATTCAACCCTCATTGAGGAAGATAATATTCAATCAGAGCCGATGAGTTTAGATGACATCAAGCTAGGCAGATTAGAATTGACTAGGCCACCAAACGCTGGCATATGGCACGGGGTAACACAAATTGAACTGATGTACAATAAGCTCTCTGAGTTACCACCGTCTCCATATTGCCCTCTACTCAGAGTGCTGTTGTTGCAGGGCAATGCTGATTTGATGGAAATTCCACCCTTATTTTTCCACCACATGCCTTTGCTTCGCATCTTGGACCTATCCTACACTAGCATAACAGATTTGCCAATATCCTTTTTTGGTTTGGTGGAGCTTAGAGTATTGTATTTAAGAGGTTGTGAGCTCTTCATGGAACTACCACCAGAAATTGGCCAACTCAAGAATCTTGAGAAACTTAACCTTAATGAAACTCAAATTACACATGTGCCAACAGAGATCCAAGAGTTGATCAATCTGCAAAACTTGACCCTCTCCTTTTATGAATATGACCAAAATATTGGTCAAGTTATTCCCAAGGGATTGATATCAAAACTGACTATGTTGAGTTATTTAAGCATTGATGTGAATCCTGACTACAGCAAGTGGGATGAGACTGTGAGAGTCATTTTACAAGAAATTTCTGAATTATGCTTCTTGAAAACTCTGATTCTATATGTCCCACGAGTTGAGCTTTTGAAGCATATACCAGAAAACAAAGACTTGGATTTTAGATTGGTTGCTGGTCATCATATGCAGTGGATCATATCACGTGTACCGCCCATGGTTGAAGAAAAATTTAAACAAAGCAATCGTAGCTTAAGATTTGTATATGGGAATGAAAAGGATGGTGTGGCTGTCCCACGAGAAATTAATATGGTTCTTCGACACACCAACACTTTTTTCTTGGATAGACATATGACCATCAAGCATCTCTCTGAATTTGGATTGATGAATCTAGAGCAGCTGCAAGTGTGCATACTGGCAGAATGTAATGAGATGCAGACAATTGTTGAGAAAGGATACTCATACTACATCAATGCGCTTTCATGTTTGCAAGTCTTGAGCGTATTCTACATGAAGAATCTGAGAGGCATTTCGGAAGGTGATACTCCTTCTAGTCTTTTTTTGGGTCAACTTAAGTCCTTGACATTACATACTTGTCCTAATTTAACAACCGTCTTCACTTTGGATTTCATTGACAATCTTGTCAACTTGGAGGAGCTTGTAGTTCAAGATTGCCCCAAAGTAACCACTTTAATAACTCGTAACTCATCTGCATTCAGTGCAAAATCTTTTCTCCCTAATATAAGAAAGGTATCACTTCTCTACCTCCCTGAACTGGTCAGCATTTCTAGTGGATTGCAAATTGGACCAATATTAGAAAAAATAGGATTTTATTATTGCCCAAAACTCCAAACCATTTCTACTAGGGAATTGTCCACAGAAAGACTGAAGGTTATCAAAGGAGAAACCAAGTGGTGGGAAGCTCTAAGATGGAAAGAAGCAGAAGGGGGACTAAATCTAATTTGTCTAAATGACATCTTTTCCCCTATTAATGAGGAGGTTGACATAATGACTCAGTTAGTTGCAGATGCAGATGGAGATGAATCTTCTAGCTCCAAGAACCAAGAGATCCATGTAAGCCATCTTCTTTTTTTCATATATTTATATATATATATATATATGTCATTTGTGCTGGGCAAATCTAAGAGGACATTAAGAGCCGAAACTAGGGAGATTCTTTAGGAATTTATGTCAACATGTTTACCTAGCAGTAGTCTACTATAGCAGTTGTCATAAATTTTGTCTGTGTAACAGCTTCGACTTCGATGAAACAATATATATATATA
>QAOA01002231.1:195-10195 GCA_003255065.1 Cercis canadensis
GTTATTATTACTCTTTATCTTTGGAATCATTATGTGTTTTATTTCCTTTATTTTTGCATAGTTTTATGCCTTTGGTTCTTTTAATTCTATAGCACTTTTCCATTTTTATTTTTGGAGTTGAGTATATCTTTTACTTAAGAGCTATATTATTTAACGTATTTAGTTTTAGTTTTCTTTTGGGTTCATTTATTTAGGACTCATGTTTCATTTTTTGTCATTCTAATTTATTTATTTTATATTATTTTTTGTCTTGTTCTTTGCATATTGTTATTATTATTTTTATTTATTTTTTTAAATACTAATTTATTTTGTCTCATTTATTTTACATGTATTATGCATTTTGTATTGTACATAGTCATTTTCCTTTTTAAAGAAAATTAAAGTCTGACGATGGATTAAGTTAGAAAAAAATTGTGTTGACAATTTTTTCTAATGTTCCTGAGGTGAGAGATAAGTTTTTTTGGTTATGCCAGAGGTACTGGTGTGGCCAATAAAATTCTCAATATCATCTTTATCTTTTTAATTACCATATTTATAGTATTAATTTGTTACATTATAATTCATCTCCTTACATCTTAACATTATTTTTAATTATGCTAGAAAAAGATTACTAACGAGGGAATAATTGAAATTAGTCATGATAATGACGAGGTTTCGATATTCCGGAGGTAAAGGGATGTCCCTAGTTCGGCCAGAGGTACTGGCACGGCATGAGATCAATCCTTGATAAAAATCTTTGTCGGGGCATAATTTTCAAACAAACACTTTCTAAATATAATATTTTAGCTTTAATTATCTTAATGTGAGTAAAAAAGGTACCGACGAAAGAATAGTTAAGGATAACTGTAATGACAGCGATAAATTACCTTAATGTGAGTTAAAGGTACCGACGAGGGAATAGTTAAGAATAGCTGTAATGACAGCGATTCCTTGACACTCCGGAGGTGAGGAGTATCACTTTAGTCTTTCCAAGTAGATTGGTGGACTTAAAGAAATACTTGCAATAAAAATCTTTATCACGAACCTTAAACATTTTGTAAAAACATATAAATCATTTTTCATGTATCTAGATATCACTTAATTAGTGAGATTGCTAAATATTGCTTATGATAGAATAGATTAGGGGAGGATTGTAATGACAATCACAAACTTCATCTAATAGTCTTGAAGCATCCTTTAGGTTTTTTCCAGAAGTGCTGGTAGAACCTAACAAAATTTTAGGACTAACTTAATTCATTTAAAAAGATAATTAGTGATTAAATGGGTAACCGTTCTAAGAATGGACTTCGTAGGGTGCTAATACCTTTCCTACACGTAATCAACCCCCGAATCCAAGCTCTGAACGTAGACCAAATTATTTAGGTGTCCAATCGCACCATTTCATTAACCTAAAAATGGAATAAAACGATTGGTGGCGACTCCATTCTTTTCTTACATATTATTGCATATTGTTAACTTTTTATTCCTTCTCGCGTGGGGGGATCTCGCCACTCCGCATCGCGCTCCCAAAAGGGACGTTGCGACATAGCCCACTTTCCAAAATTAGACAAATTAATGAAAAAGAAAACAAGTAGAAAGTTCTGATGTTTTTGTTCTTGCAGTTGCAGGGGAAACAAGGTATTGAGAATGAGAAACAACCCTTTTGGTGAAATGTTTCATGTGCTTGCATAGTGATGTAAAGCATCCATCATTTTTCATGAATCACTTTAATTTTGTGTTTATTAATCTTTATATTTTCCTTCAATCTTTTCTTTTTTACCAATGAATTTGTGGCTGAAAGACTCTTATCTTGCTTATAGATTTGTAATTCCTACACCTTTATGCTGTTGTTTTACAGATTTTTGA
The DNA here is from genome assembly GCA_003255065.1 of Cercis canadensis. Lineage (NCBI taxonomy): Eukaryota > Viridiplantae > Streptophyta > Magnoliopsida > Fabales > Fabaceae > Cercis > Cercis canadensis. The sequence goes on from QAOA01002231.1 coordinate 2,041, forward strand.
GAAATACGTCAAGAATTAGATTGCTATTGCTGCACCTTTCCAGGGTAAGTAACTTTATATTTACTCAGAAGTTTGGAAGTATAAGAAAATGAGGATATTGGATGAAAATGCTACTTCTAGCTTTGCAATACAATTTATAAAGATTTTTCTATAAAAGAAGTATCATTTATGAATATGGGGATTGTTTTTCTTAGAAAGTTAGAAAATGTCTTTGGAGTTTTTATTTCACAAAAAGGCTATTGAGATTCTTGAGAATTGCTCATAATTCCTTTTGAGGAGATGCAGTCCGTTATTTGCACAAATTAGGAATTCGATGTAGAATTCAGCGCCTTTTGATATGTTTCGAGAGTAGATTGGAAAGAAATAGAAGGATATTTAACTGAGAAGAATCTTTCTTCAAGGGATGAAGCATGGGGCTCTAGATTGATATTGGAATTCAATGCCTTTTGATATGTTTCGAGAGTAGATTAGAAAGAAATAAAAGGATATTTAACCGAGAAGAATCTTTCTTCAAGGGATGAAGCATGGGGCTTTGGATAGATATTGGCTCTTTATTATAGCTTTGCTTTTGGATATATCATCTTACGGCTTTAATGGACTTTATCTCATTATCTGGGTGTTAATCTCACCTCTTTCCTAACCTTTCATTTGGTTTATTCTTTTGCTTTTGCTCATAGTCATAGAGACTTCCTTTCTGGATAGTCCTTCTGTATTTAGGCTTTTCCCCTTTGTATATTATTATTCTTTTCTTTTTTCTTTGTTTAAAGGCAATAAAATAAAAATTTTCCTTTCTGATTTTATTTGAATGACCACTGGAATCACATATTTAATTGAAGGTGAACAGCTGATAGCTTGCTTAGGTTGTTTTGATTTATTGATTAAACTAATTTTTCTCTTGCTATGCGAGTTTTTCTCTTTATTTTATTTTTTGTTCCTTTTGTTTGTTGATTGTTGTTATATTTTGTTTCTATTTTGAAGTTCATATACCCTCTAAGATAAGTATGATTGTATGAATAATTTATTTCAAATAAATTTATAGGCTTGTTTGCTTAAAATAGAGGCACTTGTTGAATTGATGAATTGAAATATCAATTTGCTAATCAAAGGAGCATCCTATATAACTTGTAGTTGTAAGTATTTCTCATTTCATGAATCTTGAAATTGAATACTAGCTACTTACAAATCAAGGTTAGTATGCATTTTATCTTATGCAATACAACTGTTTATCTTTGTAAAGAAATGTTTTAATATATGATGTATTTTGTCTCTAAGTATAAATATTGTAAAAGATGTATATCAATATAATTTTTTTTCTATTGATTACTAAGTATCACTTTGCCTCCTCAATAATTTTGTTCAAGATTCGCCATTGTATTCCATGCATATGGTTCATATATGCTACGTACACAATTTTTTTGTGAAAGAATGTTCGTTTATGTCCAAGGCTCTAAGAGCATGACCATAAGGCTTGACAAGCAAAATGAACAACACATGTTCACTTTGTAAAGAGGCATTTCTATATCACTGTATCGGTGTATCCAACAAACTTTGTTAGCACATCATATTCCATATGAGCAACTGTTATTCATTCCACAAATAAATTGAACACTAGAATTTACACTCAAACTTGTAATATGCACTTTAGCAGCGGTACAGCAATGAGGTCTTAAACTTAATTTTTCTCTTGGGTCTTAGATTTAAATTTATGTTCCTCTAATATTCCTACCTCAAAAATCTTATTTTAAGTCAATGCTAGTTGACTCAGTTAGTCAATGGGATTCCACTTAATGCTCTGCACCTTCCATGTGCCAAGTTCGAGCCCTCTTGCAACAAAAAATCTCACTTAATAGGCAACTCTCATTAAGAAGATCTCCGAACACCCATGAGCTAGTTAAATAGTCTCATTTAATGGACAAAAAGTGTCTTAGAGGTAATTCTCTGAGTTTGCCTTTATCTACCACTCCTGGAATCCTGAGCATGCCACTGGCACGCTGCCTGGTAGCATTAAAGTAATATATCCTTACTACTATTTTTTTAACCAAGATAAAATAAATTTGTACTTTATGTAAATGAAAATATTTTGGTAACTTACATATATTCAATAGAGTAAATTGGTATTTTCATCCCTTACAAATATATCAATTCTTAATTCTTAATTTAATACTGAAAATAACATATTCTATACTCACTTCTCATACATATTATGAAATTATAATTTCTTGTCAATCTTCACTCATTGTTAGCCATATAGTAATTTGAATAAAAGAGGTTGACCAATTTATCTTCTTGTTACTAATATATCACAGTAAAAATATTTAATTTTTTTAAAACGTAAAGTGTACTTCAAAAAGTGAAGTAGAATGAAATAATTATGGATGAGAAAAACCAAAATTGTTTAGATTCTAATAATGTACTTGATAATGATTTATAATTTTTTCAAAATTTACCCTCTTAATTCTCTCACTAATAACTTTCACTCAAGAGAATATGAATCTCACTCTAAAATGTTGATAAAAAGATATGCATAGTCTTATTTTACTAACAAGACAAACATCATACTTTGTGTTTTTGACTTTTTGGACTGTTAACCATCATAGGCAATTTAGCCAATCATTATACAGAGTTAGAATAAAAACGTTTTATCAACATTTGACAGTTACATATCATTGAAAACAGCATAAATTAGTAACAAAAATAAAAAATAAAAAATAAAAAAAAGAAAAAATCTAGAGATTTAAAATTTAATCATACTGGTAGAAATTTTCTTATTTATCCGCGTCATTCTTTATGAAGCACAAAAGAAAACTCATTCTTAATTAACGAAAAAAATATATATGCAAATTACTCTCCATATTTCACTCATCATCCATCCAATGTACTGAATACAGCTCTATGCAGCCAGATATATAACATGAAATTTCTTAACTCTTGAAATTTTCTATGTCAATCTGAAATTTTAGATATGGTATATGTTTTCTTGCCAATCTTACACTCAATGCCTTTGAATTTATAGGCGAAAATACATTTCTTCAAAGATTTCCCAACGATGCATTTCTTCATTTCCTCATCAACCACTGTCTTTAGGGAATGGTTAATGTCACCCAGTGCCCAAGCTAAGGATATGTGAGGACGAGGACCCTGTAAAGAACACTTAGAAGTCCAAAATAAAAGAAAAAGAAAATTTCGACAGCGGACCCTTGGAGCAAAAATGACTCGCTTTAGGTTTAGTAAACTTGGCTCCATCCAAAGGGTGGTGGCAAGCCAAGGTTACAGGGTTATCCAAAAAAAAAAAAAAAAAAAGGGAAGGAAAAGAAAACTGACCTTGTAAAATTCAGGAAGATTATGAAGCTTATAAACTGCATTGACTGCTTCAATTTGCTTTGTTATCTGAAATTAATCAAAAACCAGAATGCATCTCACATATAAGGCATCAAATTAGAGATAATCTAGAAATGAATTTGCTAGACCAAACGAGGAGAAAAGAATAGTACAACCACTACATAAAAAGAGCTACAAGTATAACTGAATATAAAGGCATTAGATATTAAATTTTCATTCTTGTGAGTTTCATTCTGTACCAGTTTCCATCCAACATAAAAGAAAATGCTCTTAAGAATTCACGTGAGGCTTTTGAAAAGTGATTTGCATTTCAACTTCAGTTCACTTTAGTTTTGTCACATCACCATAAAATTGAACACAAGCCAAGAGATTTTTATCTATAACCAGCTCTTAATCACGTTAAGTCCAAATGTATTCAGAAAGGCCATACTCGTTCACATCAAAGGGATATATCAATGACATGCAAAAACAACACCAAGAAAGGACTAGTGCTACATGCTGCAAGCAGTATAGTAGACTCAGAAAATATTTCATAATAAAAACTGATCCAATTGTTATCATGCATAAGTTACTAGTACTAGTGTTTGCATGAAAACTTTTATATAAGACATGTTAGTTTCAACAGCCGTTTTAAGTCTTTTACTTGTATTTACAAGTTTGTTTCAAAAGTTCCTGTCTTCCCAATATAGTTCCACTCACAAGTAGCGAGACTCCACCTGGTAGTTTACTGACTATTAATTCCTTGAAACTATGCTTTCAGGCAAATAATGTTTTCATATTCTTATCATTTACAATAACAGGTAAATTATCAATCATGCATCATCCTGATGGGATTGTGGATGATGTGCTGAATAGAAATGTAGTGGACCAGTTAAGTGGTCCAGAGAATAGGCCCAAGGTTTGGAGGGTATATACGAGAAAGAAGAAAGAGAAGGGGGCAGGGATGTAATTAGCTGCATGAGTTAGTTAGGGGAGGCGTGATATCAGGGAGAGGAGGTAACAGTGAGGGTCATTCAGAAAGTGAGGTATTTTTCCTAAAGAGCAGAATTCCATCTAGTAGAGGAATTGCTGTAGGAGCTAGTGGCTCTGGTAGGGGTTGTTTTCTTTTCTTGACTGGAATTATAGCTAAGTCTATCTTCTATTTCTACTGGTTTCTATCAATTGGTCCGACCTGCCGGATTCGACAATGGCGCCTAAACCAGCAGACAGGAGTGACACGATGGAAGTTAGAATGATCAATGTGGAAACAATGGGTCCACGGTTGGAAGGTGTGGAGCTCACCTTGAGTGAATTCCGGGTAGCTCTTCTGGAGATGCAACGATCGCAGTTGGAAATGCAGAAATCTCTGACTGATAAGATCCTACAGTCTCAAGAGAATCTACAACAAGCCTTCAAGAAGGAAATGAGTCGGGTTCATGGAAAAAGAACCGAGGAAGAACATTCGGAGGACATTGATGAGCTGCCGAGGCTCCTCAAATTACTTAAAGTTTTAACCAACCATACCTCTGCTAACCCTTCTTTAACCACTTCCAACGACAAGAAGGTGCGAGTGTGATAATCATTTATAAAAACCTCCCACTTATTGAAGTCAATCCAGTAACTGTTTGACAACAAGAAAAGTTAGATACAATAATGAGGTAATAGGCAGTCAAACACGTGGTGTTCAATTTCACAATTGAACTATGAAAAGCACAAACTGACCGCTGCTGAGCTTGAAGTTTCTGACGAAGCATTGACACCATGGAGTCAATCTGATGCACTCGTATTAGTACGGTTCTTCCCAAACTTATGTGAAATTTCCTTCCTAAGGCAACCTGTTTAAGCTTCTCATCACTTTTACAGAGCATGTTAAGTGGAACATCAACATCAACAACATAGAGACTTGGCTCATGAGATGAAACTTTCTTCAGGAAGGAGGCTAGTTCTTTCTTTGATGGAGATTGTATATAAACTGAAAAGAAACAATTGTGGTCTGAGTCCAAAGTCAATGCACATTTTAAAGTATAGCACATAAAACTTTGAACTAGTCTATAGCATTCTACCCTTGATTGTAATTTCTTTTTTCTTTTTTACTTTTTTTGATGAAAACCTTGCTGGTAAATTAACACCCATGCATCACCAATTAATTTAATTCCATTTTTTTTGTGCGGAAAAGAAGTCTGGAATGTAGGAGCTCCCTTGAAAAAATAAAATCATATGAATTACTTCAGAGGAAGTTCATCACGGACCCCAACAGCATGTACAAAAGCAATTACAATTCATGAAAGCTTATTATGAGAATGGAAATACTATACAAAGACCGTAATGGACTTACTTGGTATGTACACATGTAAGGCATAGTTGCCATCAACATGAGGGAAGCTCCTAATCCTACTTGTCTGACCTGTTTGCAGAAAATCTTTAGGCCCTTCACAAATCAAAACAGTGAACTCTTCTCGTAAGGTGCACAACATCAAAAGCAATAACCATGATAATATAATTAACAACTGGCTTTTGTTTAATTGCAAAGAAACTTCCCATATTAGTAATAAGAATTTTTTAATTCAGAAAATCTTGCTCTACCAACTTAGAGCATGTTTTTAGTTGAATTTGCAACCCCTGTGCCCAGGTTCCAATGAGTAAAACACAAATGCATCAATTTGGTGCATCTGCTTTCATAACTTGGAGGAACCTGTGCTTTGGGGTTGTGTTTGCATGCTCTTAGATTTCCCAGATACTACAATTTGGGATTCTTATACTTTCCTTTGATTCCCTTTTCTTGGATCAGCAGCAAACTCTACAAGAAATACAGATCCTTTTTTCTTTTGTCATTTTTTAAATGAGAGATAAAAACGCTAAAAATCAACAGTACCAAGAGAATTTGGACAATTGACGAGCGAGAGTGGAGGGTGGGGCAAGGGGGTGAAGTCTTGAGAGCAGGCCAAGGTTGGATTGGGAGAGGTAGATTCAGAGTTTGAGTCAGAAGATGAATCTCCATAACATGCTTTCAAGGCCTCCATTTGTCAGTCTGCGCTCCATTACATACCAAGGTCTGAGGTTGAAACAAGAAACATTAATCATGGGAAGGATCATTTAACATACCACGAATCAAAACCAAAGAATGACGAAAGAATCCACAAAACTAACCTTTTTCAACAAAATGCATATAAGAGAGCTAAATTTGCAGAAATATATATATGCATGGACTCCCTCTCCTGTTTCATTTTTTCTTTATGTACCTAAACATTGTAACACATCTGGCTATCGTCTGATAAATGAAACAATGAGTAAAAAATATTAAAATTAAATCAAATAAAAGGATGTTTGAGTTATACCGTACACTGGGGATTGACTTCTCTTTTTTTTTTTTTTTAATAAAAGAAGAAATATTAGAAACGAAGAAGGTAGAAGACAAGTGAAAAGGAGGATAAGATATGCTCCTAAAATAAATACAAAGAAATGACACAGAAAATGAAAAACACATCAACGCAGTAAACTTCTCCAATCTGCTACATGTATGCCAAACAGACTCCCTTAACGGAACCATATGCAGGGCACCAAAAGAGGTGCCATTAAAAAAAGCCTACAATTCTATAGATAATTCTTTCTCAGGATCATACATCATCATAATTATTTGAAAAAACAAAAATTTCTGTAGCACCATGCCTGATTTGGGTACTAAATTCATGAAAAGAAACTACTAGAAGGATTTATTTAGCTCCTGAAATTAGAAAGATACCCAGTTCGATTTCAATCTCCCATTGGAATGTATTGCATTCCCTTTTTTTTTTCTTATTTTCTTTTTTATTTTCCTTCAAGCAATAATATGAAACTTTTAAAGCTAGTGCTTTTAGAGTCAAAATACTATACATTAAGTAGTCCAGAGAAATTAAAAAGGAAGAGGAATGAACATTAAGAACACGTTAAGGAAATGAATACCAAAAGTGAAACTTAGCTTTACTGAGCTTCTTTCCCAAATTTGAAGACTTTTACACAAATAATCACGAAATTAAATTTAAAAAGTTTCAAACTTTGATACATATTCTGTGCCTCAAACTTAAATTAAGAAATCCCTTCAGGCATCGGAGTTAGACTTACAATCAAACACATGGTAGGCACAGAGAAGACAGAAAAGGAATTGAGTAATTCCCTAACAGCAAGACCAGAAGAATCCAGAACAGGAAGACATAGTTGCAAACAAAGAAATTGAGATTAAACAATGAAGAGCAGAGCTTCCAACTACACCATAATCGCAGGAATAAGTGCTGCAAAAGAAGTGGTTGTAAGTGCAGGCCAGCGGAAACCAGGGAACAAAATTTCGTGTCGTTTCGGACGAAATGCACGAAATTTTTTGGTTTCGTCCGTTAACGACACGAAACACCATTCCATTTCCGAAATTGTATCGTTTCCATCGAAACGGAATTGTGTCGGTGAGTTTCGGAGGAAACTGTCCGAAATTGCAAAGATATTCGAAGTGCATGTACGAAACAAAGTAACCAACTGAAAAGGATAAGCAAAAGCAACAACCAACAGAGAAAGGAAAACTGAAAAAGATAAGAAAAAACAACAGCCAACGGAGAAAGGAAAAGATGAGACAATTTATTGAACAGTTCATGAACAACAGAGAAAGGACTGTTGTGAAGCAAAGAACTTAAACAATGCACGTAATCTGGAGAATGACTTGTTTTACTGCCACGTTGTGAGTGACCAAGTTTCTCCAAGATCCTTCTCATCCAAATGAGTTGACTAGCACAATGAGCAGCTGCCACAAACTCAGCCTCGGTTGTTGACAGAGTAACTATTGGCTGTTTTTTAGATGACCATGAAACAGCTCCTG
>QAOA01002231.1:12695-45714 GCA_003255065.1 Cercis canadensis
GTTATTTTTTAATTCCGGCACATAGAACACCTCGGTAACTACATGCACAAGTCCATTCACTTGTAATCTCACACTGCCTTTTCCCATGACTAATATCTTTGAGTTATCTCCAAGCTTAACCTTCTGTCTAAAGCTTTCGTTGAGATCAGTGAACCAGGCTTTATCTCCACTCATATGATTGCTGCACCCCGAGTCCAGAAACCAAATGTCTTCTCTTTTTGCTCCATGTGGCTCCACATACGACATTAGTAGCATTTCTTCCTTTTCATCAAGCTCAGCAAAATTGGCTTCTTTGCCCAAACTTGGACACTCATATTGAAAGTGTCCAAGCTTATGGCAATTATAACACTCAACAAGGGATTTGTTGAATATTTGACGCCCTCTACCTCTGCCTCTTCCTCTATATGACCCTCTGCCAATGTTTGACGCCCTCTACCTCTGCCTCTTCCTCTATATGACCCTCTTCCACGTCCTATTTCTCTTGACTTGTCTTCATGAGTTATCTTTAAGGCCTATTCTTCCCCATCATGCTTGTGGAATTTTTGCTCATGAACGATCAATGAGCTTTGTAGTTCATCAATGGACAGCTGGTCAATATCTTTCGATTCCTCAATAGAACAAACTATGTAATTAAATTTGTCTGTTAAGGAACGAAGTATTTTCTCCACAATTGTAACGTCTGTCATACGTTCACCATACACCCTCATCTTATTTGCAACAGACATTACACGTGAAAAATAATCACAGACTTTCTCACCAGTTTTCATCGCTAAGGTTTCAAACTCTTTACGAAGAGCTTGCAGGATCGACCGCTTCACCCTGTCATTCCCTTCATATTTCTTCCTCATCGAGTCCCATATTTGCTTTGAAGTGTCTTTCTGAAGTATGGTCTCCAAGATGGTTCGGTCGATTGCTTGGAACAAATAATTCTTCACTTTCAAATCCTTCAACTTCAACTCATCGAGCTTTCTTTGCTGTGCCTCAGTCACAGTTGTTTCAGCTTCTATTTCTGCATAACCAGTCTCCACCAAGTTCCAATATTCCTTGGACCTCAGAAAGTTTTCCATTAGCATGCTCCAATGGTCATAATGGCCATTGAAACGAGGAATTGCTGGCTGCACGAAATTTCCTTCACTCGTCATACCTCTCTCTCTCTGTTTGCAAGTCACTAAAAAAAATCTGCGGTTTTTTTTTTTTCTTCTCAGGCCCAGTGGGGGCTCTGATACCAGATTGTTGTGAAGCAAAGAACTTAAACAATGCACGTAATCTGGAGAATGACTTGTTATTGAATTCAGCAAACTCAGGCTATTATATAGCCTTACAACTTCCTAAATAAAAGCAAGATGACAGAACACGTTTTACTCTAACAGAAAACGTGGTTACAGCTTCCTAAATAAAAGCAAGATTCAGAGCACGTTTTACAACGTGGTAAAGGAAATAGTCAAAACAGCCTACTTCCTAGTCTACAGGGATTATTAAAAACAGAAAATCAAACCTAAAAGAAACACCTAGAAACTAGTCACAGACACACCTAGAAACTTGTCAAGTGATCGTAGACGAATAGAGAGAGAGAGATCGCACAGGGGGAGAAAGAGTGATCAGAGAGAGAGAGAGAGAGCGAGAGAGCGATCTGAAAGGGAGAGAGTGAGCGATCGGAGAGGGGAGAGGGGAGAGGGAAGAAGGAGAGAGCAACTTGGATCACAGAGGAAGACTCCTTAGGTTTAGGGTTTTGATGGAAAATTAGAGAGAAAATTACGACAGTGGCACAACAGAAAAAAAAAAAAAAAATTAAAAAAATTTCTAATTTTAAGCTTTTCAAGTAAGTCGGCCGGTCATTTAAAACCGTTCTCGTTCTCTCTTCTCGGTTAATTGACCTATTACTCTATTTTTAAAAAGAATTTACGTAAGTAGTTTACTTTTAAAATTATTTAAGTAAATATCATATTTTTTAAAAATAATTCTAAAATCACCTAAATCGCCCAAACGTGTAAATAGATTGAGTATTGTCTTATTTTTATATTTTCTTTGTAAAATAGTATTTTAACTATCATTTTGTTCAAAAATTTACGAGCAATGAAATATTACTTAACTTGGGTAGCAAGCCTCCTGTTAGGTTGCTCCTAGATAAAGATCCAAATTTCATAGGTATTATCCTTGTCAACTGATTATGAGTTCAGAGCAATTGACTGAATTATTAAGGCTGACTCTAAAATATGCTTAGGTTTAAGTAGCAAGTGTGATGAAAATAATATGAAATTGTGATTAGTAATACTTTTTCTTAAATAATGAAATATTATTATGTTGATCATAATGTATTAGATATTAAATATAAAAAAATTACTCAAAACTTATAATTAATTTAGAAGTAGTAATGAAATATTATGTTGAAAAACAACGCAATCCTTCTCACGACACCATCCAAATGGAATATAAATGGTTTTATGGCATCAAAAGAAAAATCACTGAAGTTTTCATATTTTGCATGATAAGGTTCAGATTTTCAGGTCCACGGTTATATCCCTTCCATTGACCTTACTATCCAACAAATGAAATTAATTCATAAGGTAATAAATAATTCTTCTTGATACTAGTCAATGTACTTATCTTTTGCATGATTCCACAAATTTGCATAAACCATTTATTTCTATTGAACTGCTACCTGATGGTTTCTGTACCTTACTCTCCTCCATTAATCCTCTCATTTTAATAACATCATCCCATCTGTTTAACCCGGCATAAGTGTTAGAGGAGAGTACATAGTTACCACTGTTAGAAGGATCCAGTTCAAGAAGCTTGTTTGTGGCAATCTCAGCCATGGGCATATTTCCATGAAGCTGAGAAGCACTCAACAATATCGTCCATACTATGACATCAGGAGCTATAGGCATTCCTTCTATGAAATCATATGCCCTTTCTAAATTGCCAGAGCGACTCAAAAGATCCACGACACATCCATAATGTTTCATTTCAGGTGTTAGTCCATAAACCTTTTCCATACTTTCAAAATGCATCAATCCTTTATCTACCAATCCAGCATGAGCACAGGCCAGCAAGATTCCAACAAAAGCTCCATGAGAAGGACGAACACCTTCTCTCAACATCTGAGAAAAAATTTCAAGCGCAGAATCTGCAAAACCATTCACTGCAAGGCCTGAAATCACTGAAGTCCATGACACAGAGTCCTTTTTTCTCATCTCTTTAAACACCTCCAATGCTTTCTCAACCACACCACATTTGCAATACATATCTATCAAGGCATTCCCAACATAAACATCAGCTTTTACATCGTACTTACATATATAGTCATGAACTGCCTCGCCAACTTCCAGTGACCCTATATGGGCACAAGCAGAAAGCACGCTAGCAACCGTTATTTCATCTGGCTTCACATTAGCTGCCATCATTTGTTTAAAAAGCCTCACTGCCTCTGTAAATTGATTAGCTTGAGAGTAACCTGTGATCATAGAAGTCCATGAGATCACATCTCTCTGTGGCATCTCATCGAATATCTTCTGAGCAGCAATTAAATTCCCCACTTTTCCATAACCCATAATCATGGCATTCCAAGAAACTGTATTTTTCTGCTGAATCTGGTCAAATACTTCTTGGGCCAAGCCTACCAGTCCACGCTGTCCATACATATCTATCAGGGTGTTTCCCAGGTAGACATCAATTTGCACTTGATTTTCCTCAATGTACTTAACCATGGCATCTGCAATATCCCATTCACCCAAAATAGAGCATGCTAAAACAACCTTCACCATTGTCACAGCATCAGCCTTCATGTTCGCTGCTTGCATCGCCTCAAAAAGACCCAAAACCTCCCTAAATCTAATGCATTGGCTATACCCACAAATTAGTGAATTCCAAGAAACCACATCTCTTTCACCCATTCCATCAAACACCTTCCGTGCAAAACCCAAATCACCACAAGACGCATACATATGAATCAATGCATTAGAAACAAAAAGATATGACTCAAACCCAAGTTTGATTGCGTGTACATGAACTATTTTACCATGAAAAATATCAGAATCTCGACCACAAGCCTTGAAGACAAATATAAAGGTCAAATTATTACCAACCAATCCTCGGTGATACATATGGCTATACATGTGAATTGCTTCCCTTGGCTGGTCACTTTGTGACCAACCTCGGATCATGAGGTTCCAGACCGACAAAGTGGGTCGGTGAATTTGATCGAAAACCATTTGAGCTTTGGATAAATTTTTATCAGATAGTGCGTAGGATTTGATAACCTCAAACATGGATAAAGGGTCTGTGTGAAGGTGGTGTCTGATGTGGTGGCCATGAAACACTTTGACAGAGTTAGAGGTGATTGCTCCAACTGGTTGTGGGTTCCCAGTGAAGGTGCAGAAGGAGCGGGAAATGGGCTTTGCCAGTCTCATGAGAAACACTGGCCGTTTTCTGGTAAAAAAATTGTGAACTAATTATGAACTCACAAAGTGAAGAGTTAATTCCAAGGCAATAAATTTTTATTACATATCTATTACATTGGATAAAATAATTAAAATACTCTTAATTGTTATATAATTATTTTGTTTAATTTCTGCCGTATATTACCTTCTCTTTTTCTCAGAGCTCTTTGTAACAAAAAAAAATAAAAAGCATATAAATTTAATTAAATCTTTTTAAACTTCTATTCGAGGTACTTTGACAGGATTATTATACTTTTATAATTTTTTATATATTTATCATATTTTTAAATGTATTTATTTTAATATTATACTTTTTAAAAATTAAAAATTAAAAAAATAAAATTCTGGCCCGTGAGACCCACTGGACATGCTAATGGTCCCACTGCATGTCCACGTGAGACACACCAAAAGAGGCACGACGTGTCCCTCATAAACATTTTCTATCATGTTTTAGCTTTTACATTGACTTTTTCATGATTTCTGAACATTGCAGCTTTTTTTTTTTATTATTATTCTTAAAAGGCAATAAGAGAGGACATGCCATGGGCTCACTGGCGTGTCCCACGTGAACACTGTCATGGGCCCATTGGCATGTCCAGTGAAATTCACTTACTCTGACTTTTTTTTTTTAATTTTTTTTTAAAAAGTATAATATTAAGGTAAATAAATTTAAAAGTATGATAAATGTGTAAAAAATGTGTAGAAGTATAATAATCTGGTAACTCTATTCGGCTTTAGATTTTTTGAACTTCTATTCTATTCCTATGTGTAATGTTTGCAAACACCATTTATTTATATAAATTGTATACTTTGAATTCATGAAGTCTGATTTCTGATCTCATAACGTTTGACAATCTTAATTTCTCTTGATGATTCTCCGCTCTCATTTTCTTAATGACACATTAATAAATGCAAAACATGAAAGCATGTCAGCTGCTACAATAGCAGTTGCTTGGAGTGGTTGCTGAAAGCAGTATCGTGTCATCCCTTTATCACATTCAGGGAAACATCGAACATTTTAGGAAATAATCACCATCTTGATATTTAAAACAAAAAAATATTTGTAAAAAATTAAGTTTAGTTTAGAGAACAATGGTTTTTAAAAACAAAATAGATTATCACCATTACAACTTATCTCTGTTTAAATTAACAGAAAGGCAGTTAGAGAGTGTAAACGCAGATAACGGAAGAAGGTAATCAACAGAGATTTGTATCTGAGAAAGCACAGTTGAAATAACCATATCTTTAAAGTCATAGGTGGGTGATGGATTTCACCCAAAACATTGGTGAGTAATGTATATAATTTACCCATAAAACAAATCAGTAACACAAATGCCTATGTTACCATTTTGCTTTGTAACCTCTCGTTATCAATGTATATGATTCAAAAATTTGCCTCTATAGCCCATTACGGCAGCTCTTAAGCCATAGCTCCTATTGAAAAACCATCTTATGTAACGGGTACAACATGTCATATGAACTAACATGGAGTCCCTTTCCACTCACATACACCACTTACCACTTCAGCAGCAACAAGGGGAAAATAAAAGAGCAAAATTTGATACTGTGACCATTACCTACACTAATGACTACCTGGTCTTGTGCGCTTTAGCCAACTTCTTCTTCCTTTTTTTCACAGCCTTAGGAACTTTATTTTTACGCGCCTCTCTCTTCTCTTCCTTAACCTTCTTCTTGTTCTCTTTTCTAGCAGCTTTTCTATCCATAGGAGTCTGTGCTTCACTTTCAGTAGATGAACTCTCTTCAGAACCACTTTCGTTATCTTCATCTCCATCAGATTGAGACTCAGCTTCATCCTCCAAAGTATCAGATTTACCAGCAGAAACAGGCGACTCGTCTATGGAATTTGTTTTCGGCTGTTGCAGTTCATCTTTTGACGAAGGTTGAGCTATTGACAGAGCCTGTTTAAGTCCAGTAATGGTCTGATAGTATAAATCTCCAGTGTCTTTGCCACTGGTTAACCGTATCACATCCTTTTCAGCATTCTTAACTTCCACTAGAGTTTTTGGAATGTAAGACTGTAACAAAAATTAAGGAAAATTAAATATACAACAAAGGACAAAGTAGATTATTGGCCAAAACAGACCACAAACAGTGTTATCAAAGACCATATCTTTTTTATTTTTTGTCAAAAAAGAAATATTAAAATCAATTCATAGATCAAGTGAGAATCAGGTAGAAGCAAATAAAAGATACAACATATCAAGTTATTAAACCCCAAGAATTGATCCGCTCACTTAAGGCATTGATGAGAATTTACCCAAAAAGAAAGGTTCCCAGGGCCCCAATCACAAGCTTAGCTAATAGGTTAATATAAAGATATTAATTGGAAAAAAGCAATTGGTCATGAAAGAAGATGACATCAAATCCAAAATACCTGCACAAATACAGAGTCTGCAATCTCATCCTCGGCAGATACATCACCTCGTGCCAAAATTTTTTGTTGCACCTAGACAAATTTAAACCCATAATTATCTCTTTGAAGTTGTTCAAAAATTTAATTAATAACTTAATAATGATAAATACCTCTTCCAAATAACTGTCCACCGCATCATCAGCAATGGTTGGATCGACAATAAAATCAAAAAGTTCTCTAATTGTCATGACAGCTATACCATGCCGTTTAAAGAAATCCTGCAAAACATCAGACTCTTAACTGTTCCTATTTCCTTATTATCCCCCAAAAGATGGGGAAAAGGAATAGAGAGAATGTAGTAATTTATAATTTTATAGCTAGAAGAACTTACAGATACATGCACACAATCTTCACGCAGAAAATCAAGGGCATGAGGGTGGTCAAGATCAACAGATTGAGAAACATCAATAATATACAAGTGACCCTGAGAAATGGGGAACAAATAGATTAAGTTTTCACAATATACATTTAATCAACCAAATGTTTAACAGGCAAAGGGGTGTTCACCTCAAAATAGAGTATATTATATTCACTGAGGTCTCCATGCACCAATTTGCACTTCTGATACAGTGTCCGCATGGCAACAATCATCTGACATAAAAATGCTCACACCATTTCAATCTCAAGAATTGGCATCACAGGATACAGATAAAATCCCTTCTTAGTAGCTCAAAAGAAATTTCTCACAGAATTGTCTCCATTAAGTATCCCTAACCGAATACTTCAAAGAGACTGTAGAATAATCAAACTTTAGCCACACAATCATTCTAGATAACAGGCATTTGAGGACCTAGACGAGGACTTATTAAACCATCCCAACTGCATCATATCATATTCAAGAGATTCACAAGAGAGCTAAGTTGACACACCTCGACGTAGCCTTCCCGTAGCTTGTCCAGAGATAAAGCTGCATCTTTAAGACGGGGGGCAGCCCAACCTGCCTTTCCTGTAAGAAACAAATTCATCAGAAAACTTCAACCAAATATGTACTGGGTTTTCTTTCAGATAACCTCTAGTCTGCATTACCATAATCAGATGGTACATACTACAAAAAGAAATTTGCATCTTTTATTACTCATGGCACATTTGAGCCATAGTCAGGGTAACTATAAGCAATTCCATACTGTTTTACCGCTATTCCTTTTTGTCTGACTAGAATAGAGAGTAAGCTATGCAAAAAAATTTCCCCTCTTACAAGGTAGATACTGCTAATCCATATACTAAATGACAGACAATTGAAACCAATTGGTCATGCATGGAATATCAACTAAGTAAGAAAAGTCTAATAAAAAAAATCACATCCATCCAAATGTATTCACAAAATGCATGCAAGCAATACCTAAAAATTCCATAACTAAGACATGTAGCCTCAAAAGGTAAGGCGTTGGGCACCTAAGTCCAGCTGCCTTTAGCCTGCAATCGAAAGGAAGGGGAGAAAGAAAGAAAGACGTGGGTAAGTATAGCATCATAATTTAGTGGGATTATTCAGTTTTTGAATATAAAAAGTCGCTTTTTCTTTATTCCTTGATTTCTTTCTCCCTTTCTTATCATCTTGATTGTTTAATTTAGCATATGGTTCAATTGTACAGGCGTTGCAGCCGGTTAATGGTTTTCAAAGTGCATAACCAACAAAGATAGAAAAAAACAGAGAAGAAAAGCGAACCTCATAAGATTCCTCATTTCTTTCTCTGCCCATGTTTTAACCATTTTCCTGGGATTGTGTTTGCAATATCCATGTCTAAAACGATAATCTCCTTGCACATACCTATCTCTGTCCCTGATATCATTCAGATCATAAAGTTCAGTTGACATAATGAAACAAAAGAGCACTTTTGAACAGAGCCAACTTCATGGAACTCAGTTCCCAGTCATTTCCAGAAAAAAACATATTCTTTGATGCATGTGCGTAGTGCATGTGTTTGAAGAATATATTCACACACAAAAACATGTGACAAGTATGCAGCAAAAAATTCAGCAATTCTAAGTCAGTACTTCCTGTAGATTCCTTAACAACATAAATGATTGCACAGCCTCAGATAAACCAAGGGTTATCAAATACATCAAATATCAGAAACTGAAGGCTCATAAAAAATCAAAAGCAGAATGAAAATAACATCCAGCATAAGTAAGAAATTTTGACACGATAAAAACAAAAGCAAATACACAAGTTTGAAAGTACTCCCTTAGGAAGGGGTTTCTTTTCTGATAAAATAAGAAGATAGATGCTTATATAATTCTTTCTTAACATATAACCTTCAATACTACCATATTGACAGTAGCTAAAACAAGCTATTGCTTACTGAACTTACTTAAACACCAGAATAGATGTTTTGTATACTTTAATTGCAAGTTCTTGACCATCAGATTTGGTTGCATGATACACATTTGCCTGTTAAAAACAAGAAAAATGTAAGAAACAAAATGCTTGATGTCACGTATGACCAATGATCCAAACTCAAACATCATCACAGAATCCAAACCATAAGACAGATACAAGGCTTCTGTTGTAGTACATACTTCTTTGCCAGTCGAAATGCATCCATTAATGTCATGAAACACACCTCGATTCAGCATCTTGAATAAAACCATGCGAGTTCTGGGATCAATTGCCTGAGGAAATTACAGTTATTTGCATATTCAAAGAAAACATCCTACAGAAGACAAAGTCTAAACATACAACCAAACATCAGAAATACATCCAAAAAAAGAGAGAAAACACAACAGCGCAACATGTGCTGAAAATAAGTTCAACTTTGGTCAAGTCAATTAATCATTAGAAAAAGGGCATTGCCAAACTAATAATCATTCTTCAAAAAGTAAGTATCTTGAGTATAAGTTAGATACATAACCACCCATTTTAAAAATGAACTTCACTGTCTTGGTCATAGATGAATCCTGTGAACTGCCAAATGAGCATAGAAATTGCCCATAGAAGATCACAAAATAACAGCCTGAGAGCTAAGAGGTACAGTTTTTACTTTAAAAGGAGCAAATATTAATAACAGTATTGAGATTAGGTACCAAATGTTTTGAAATTTCTATTGAGATTCATCGTTGTTTACCTGCTCAACAGTGGCTCGGTCTGCTTTCTCAGTAGTCCTAGTTTTACCAATGGCCATGTCCCGAACACTTCCACGAATTGCTGTTGTCACAGAGTTGGACATGCCAACATTCATTCTCCCTTCCCACTCCTGCATCACCGAATTGCTTGATTAAAACTAGAAAAACAAAAAAAAAACAGAAAAAAAAAAACACAGACACATACAAGTCATAAGTGAAGACCACCACACATACAAAAACAAGGTAATAACTAGTGTCCGCAACTTCAAAATACATGGGTTTGGGTAGTTTCCAGTAGGTCATGCCGTCATGTAGCAAAATTATTCAAAATACATAAATGCTAGCACACTTTGTCAAACCCAAAGCATTCATGTCATACCTCAATCTAAAACCCAATGAAGAAATATGTTCAGAGTGCAAAGCTTTCTTTTTCGTTTTTGCAAAAACAAGTTATCTTGCCTGAAATGGTTGAAGTTAAGAAACACCATAAAGACTCAAACTTAAAAGGAGAAAGGAGGGGTTGGAAAATTAGATATTGAGATTAGCATGACTTATTAGACATAACTAGCAAATTGTATTGTCTTCAATGAACAAAGATATCACTTTCCTCAATTAAGGTTCCTGGTAGGTACAAATATATTGATAGGAATATTTTGTTTGTTACAATTCACTTACCAACAAGAGGTGCTTAGCAGAAAACAGAAAGAAAGAAAGAAATTTGAAACCTCTAAGGGAGAAGCTCGAATGTGATTAGAGAACTTCTGGTTTCTATTGGAAAGTGGTTGAAGGGAAGATGAATTAACGTTAGAGTGATGACCTCCATGAGCATTGGGACGCCTGGAATTGAGGGAGAAAGATCCATCAACTCCTTCGTCATCATCCTTGGAATCCAACCAGTCTAATGCATCTCCAATTTCGGTATCTGAAGACCATGAAAGCTCTTCCTCCTCCCCATGCTCCTCTTCTTCACTATGGCTTTTATCTTTAAATTCCGTCGCCATTACTAGACCTTAGAAAAAACAAAAATTTCTGTGGCTGGGACGTTGATTGGAGCGAACTAAGATAGTTCAGGCGGCGTTCTACACAACTAGAGCAGAGCTGAAAGCAGAGACGGTAAAGAGAAGGGAAGGGATGCAAGGGGAGTAATAATCCCCTATAGGTGGGTGTATGACATGGACCTACAACGTGTCTATTTTTCTTTTCCTAATTGTGTATATATATATATATATATTAACTAGGTATTAAGTAAAAATAATAAATGATTTATATTATTTATTTTACTTAATAAATTTATGTGAAACTTAAAAAATACACTGCTTAAATTGAATACTTAACCAAAAAAATATTATTATAAGATTCTAATAACAAAAAAAATTACTAAAAAAGATAAATTTTCAGACAAGTGCTTGACACAAAATGATCAAAAGACCATGTTGTCTTAATGTTTTTTTTTATTGCTTTCTATTGAGGGTACTTAAGTGCACATTGGTAGGGCAATTTGCATGGTGAAATTTGTTAAAAGGATTTTTTTTTTTGTTTTTTCAAACTTTGTGCTTTACTATAAAAGAATAAGCAAAGGAGTAAAGAAAAAATCCCAACAAAAAGAATAAAAGAACATATATTGCCCAATTCTTCCTTTTGTTTGAATACATAAATAACCTCGCAAATTAGCTTACAAACTCAAGTAATTTGTGTTGAAATGTGAGACAATGAATTTCAAATGAATAAGGGAGTCAGCCAAGACTCAAAGAAATGAACTTTTTTTAACAAGTGTGACAGAAATGAGGAACAAATTCATGTTTCCCATTTGTTTCAAGGTTCATGTTCTTCTTCTTTCTGCTCCTCAGATTCTGGCTGGGGCTGATCTTCAGTTGGTTCAGAAGGTGGTGTGGGATTTTTCTTGTGTGAAGCAGCTTGGAGTACATGGCTGTAGTTCCCCTTTTCCATGAAAAGTTGAGCAAAATGGACCCTGCAGTAAAGGACACCATCCAGAGCAGCATAGTTGGAATGTGTGAGAGGGCACCCTGCATGAGCACATCTAAAGCATGATTTGTGGTAGCATTCTCCTTCCAGTGACACCTGTTTGGTTGGTCATTCCAAAATCAGTTTACAACCTCAAACACTTAATACTAACTTCCAATTTCATAATCTCCTTCTCTCTCATCTTTTACCCTTAATTCGAAGGGCAACAACAAATAAGTGGAATTGAGAAAATGACTGCAATTTAGAGCAAGTTTGGATTAGCTTTTGGGACGAGAAAAGCTTATGAGACGAGTTTCTGATTTTGGTACCTTGAGAGAAAAGTTAATCCAAATATGCTCGACAAACTATTATAAAAACTTTCCAAAATCACTGCTATGTCATTCTTATGGTAGCCCCAAATAGATCAGATGTAAAATAATGCAATAAAATTTTGTGTATGGACAAAAGCTTTGAGATTATAGACCTTTTCCAGCGGATAAACTGTTTTTGAGCAAACTGAGCATTTGTCTTGGGTACCACTGAACAAGGAAGAGAGTCTGCTGGGTGTCCTGTTCTGTAAGATCATAAAAATCTATTTGTTAGTAACAATAATTGAAGAAACAAAAAATCCCATAAGGACATAACTATAATAGTGAAGTTGATGATAATAAAAGTAGACAGAATAATGAACATACCAACTCGGCTTGCTTCTCAGAAGACCTTGCTGCCACATTTTCAGTCATGAAACAAATTGCTTGTTAGCCAAACAGAAAGTAGCAGTAGTGATGTATGCTCTGCAAGATTAGAGTTGAGAAAAAGAAAAATGCACAGAAGATAGACAACATCTTACCGCTCTGGAAATTCTTGCTGAAATTGCCAGATTCTTTGAAAAGCTGTTCAAAATGCGTTCTGCAATAGAGGACACCATCCATTGAGGAGTAGGTGCTCATCTATCAAGCATATATAAAATTGTATCATTGGCCTTCCATTTGGTCACAAATTAAATCAACATGAATTTCTCTCACAAATCAAATATTAAAAAAAAAAAACTAACTTGGCATATTAACTAATTACAAATTCTAAATTTTGGTGCTTAAGAATACATAGGTTGTGAGTTTCCCAAAAGGAGAGAGAGGGAGTGAGGGAGACCTAAAAGGACTCAATAGGATGGAAAAACAAAAGGCAAAAATGTAAAAGTAAATTCTTTTTGCCATAATATAGATTATAATGTGTGATAGAATTTGAATTCAATTTGTCTCTGATGAAGTTTTTCTTATCAAACTTAGATTCAGCCACATCATAATTTATACATAGTTATATACATAAAGTTTGTCGAGTTATAATTTCTCGATCCCAAAGATCTCGTTTGACTATAAAAAACCAAAAGTTTTGAATGAAAGCATATGTAAAAAATAAAATTTAGGAATGATAAGGAAAAAGTAAAAANTTAAAAAAAAAAAAAAAAAGGTTGTTGAAGGAATATGTATATATACCGTAAGAACTCCATTGCAGTGACTGCATTTGAAGCAGTTTTTATGGTAAGGTACACCTTCAAGAGACATCATGTCAACCACATAAACAGTCTTGTCACAAGCCTTACATTTATCGAGAGTTCCAGTGAATGCCATTTTTTTCTTTTGGGCAAGAAAGAAGCACAACAAGGCTTGGGAACTATGTTGTTTATGTTTTGGTTTTTCCTTTATTCCAGGATGTCTGAGGATTAAAGAGAAGTTCAAAGCACACTCATTAACGTGCACCTCAGACAAATGGAGGGTTGAACAAAGTCTAGGATTTGTCTAAGCAAAACTAATTCATATCAGATTATAGCGGATTAAATTGCGCTAATAAATGGTTGACCCAAAGTGTTATGAGGCAAGGATGGATAAATTTATGCTCTAATTTGTGGATACAATCCTATTGAGTTGGAGGGAAACAAGGTTGTTGCTCTGACCTTTTCAACACTGCAAATGGAAATTATGGCATGCAACAAAAATAACTATAATTCAACTGTTTTTAGCTATTTTCTATGCTGGAACTTAAGTTTGTTAATTATGGTTGCCTTCAATCTGTCATGGTTTAAGACTAGTTTAGATTTTTGAGGGTTAAATCCAGAGTGTTTTAACTTAAATGAAGGATGTGCCATCTAATATGTTGTGGCCAAAGGTCAAAGTTTAGATTAGTGCATGAGTCATCATTTTGGGATTTGGCAAACTGGCTAATTCCAAATTCATTGTAATCCTTCTTGGTTTTTTATTTTTTATTTAGGAATATAAAGGAAACTTTTCATTTTTGAGAGATTATATTTTAGAATACCACATTTTTTCTTAATATTTATTTGTCTGAAATAAATTCTTTTGTCTCTTAAAATTATCTTC
Source organism: Cercis canadensis (assembly GCA_003255065.1). Classification (NCBI taxonomy): domain Eukaryota; kingdom Viridiplantae; phylum Streptophyta; class Magnoliopsida; order Fabales; family Fabaceae; genus Cercis; species Cercis canadensis. The sequence continues at coordinate 26,966 of QAOA01002231.1, forward strand.
AATTCTAATTCCATATTTAATTTTATTCCTTAACTTGCAAATTGTATGCAACATATTTTCATTCAATTTGTAATATAATCCCTGGGATCTATGTTTAGTTGAGTAAATATCTTACATTTTTAATTTAAATATTTCACATTTATTAAATGTAGTATAACATACAAATTTGATTAGTCAAATATTTTAAATTAATGGTGTATTAATTAATTAACATATAGGAGACACATTTTTAAAAATACATAATATATTAGAGTAAAATGTCCTCTTTTCATTCCCGTTTACACTTTAAAAACAAGAAAATTATTTTTGAAGCACACAAACACATATAGCACAACTAGTCTAAGAATCAATCCTAAAGTCAAGTCCCAAATTCCCCTAACTAGAAAATCTAGCTCTATGTCTCTAATAATTAAAAATAAATAAAATTACTGAAGCGTTACACAGGCGTGGGATATTATACAAGTCAAAAGCAGTTCCAAGCTTAAATATATTTTCTAATGACAAAGTTCATCACCGCCCACTTTTATTTCATAATTATTAAGAAGGTAAGAGTCAGAGATGTTGCCACATTAATTAGTGGTGAAGCACATAATCATGGAGGCAACACAAGTTGTTGCCACAGTATGAGATCTGATATGGCCTTTCCATGGCGATCAATTCTCCGAGAACAGTTAACACCACCATCAAGGATGTTGCGGACAACAATGTTTAGTGACTGGATACCCTTAACTTGATATATCTCTACCTTAACATTTTCATTGACCCATTTGTCTCTTTCATTTCTTGCATCTGAATCAAGAAAAGAGGACAAATTCAGCAGAGGTGAGACCACTGACTTTACCCATTGAGGTGTAATGATTAGCCTCAACCTCTCCAAATCAGGTGGGAAATGGGGGATGAGGGAAAAATTTATGTCATTTCCTTTGTCTCCAGCTCTGCAGTGTGCTACATTGTACAGTGCAATCTTCTTACCAGATGGAGCAGGAGAGCAGCTCCTATCAGATAAAACAAATTTTGAAGAATTTTCAGTTTCGGCTTGTGCCTTTGGTGCCAATGTCAAATTATGTCTCGGATTGTATTCAAGATCAACTGCTTTATTGGACTTGCTCTTCTTGTTTAACTTTGTCCCGATTCGCCAGAAAACATCTTCACGCCTAACCTGAAGAAAATCCAAACCATTATGAATAGTAGTAGTTTATTTTTCCCTTGCAACTTGCAGCGTAGTCTATAATCATATGCATGAATATGCACGAGCGTGGAAGTGGCTATGAGGGAGAAGAAGGAGAAGTGAGTACCAATTGTTTTTCTAGAAGAATCTCTTTCTTACATCCAGTACTGCAAAAAATACACAAAAAATTATATCACTGAGCCTACGGAGGGAAAATCAAGCCTAAGAGATCACCACAGCAAGGAAGAAATAATATGTAGAAACTAGATTTTCCACGTTCCTCAGCCTAATTCCAAGTTTCTATAGCAACTTGATTTAGAATTTGATTTGAGTTGCCCATGTACAGCTCAAGTTATTTGACAACAACGACATGTGAATTACAGCATTAAGTGCAAAAGCAGTTATCACATTGGAGTTTCTCAGTTTCCTCATTTCATAATGTGGAGATCTATAGAGCAAGTTCAAGAGGCTCATTCAATTGGATTAAGGTTTCAGCCTATGTGCTCTGTGAACTCAGCTATTACCAAATCAAAAGAATATTGATTGTCACTTCAATCCAGATTGAAATTTCTCAGCTATAAATACTGCCTCATGAGAATTATATAAAAACATGCTGTAGATTAAGGAGATCAGAACGGAAGCTGAAGCAAACAGAATATTCACCTAATACCACCACCACCAGCAGGCCCATTTGTGTATAAAGCTGTAAATTCTCTCGCAAATTGGACGGCATGATCCTTCAGCTCAAAAAGTCCATCCATGCGTAACCTAATATCTTCACTTGTCCTCCCCGATAAAGCATTTCCATCAACACTGGCTGCCTTAAGGCTATCAAATCCAATTATATAAGAAAGTATATGGTGGTTAAGACCAGCAAATGATTCTTCCATCCATGATCTAACCTAATCAAGAATAATGAACAATAAGTTAATTGATAGCAAACTAGATGTACCAAGTACAGAAAGCAAGAGGAAATCATTTTTATCCCATGGATCTAAATGGTGGCTTCATTCATTAAAAGGCTGTGAAGATCACCAGAAATTCAGCAGCTTTAGCACGTTCAACACATTCATAACCTCCATAAGATATCTCTCCCCAACCTTTCCATCCATTCTCCTGAAAGAAGTATTTGAGCATCAGAACGAATGGGATCTAGAAAGAAGAAATGGAATGACATGTCTCTATCTGCTTTAGAAAACAATTTGTGGATAAAACAAATAAGAGAAAATTGAAGACATCAATAATTTAAGGAAATACGTAGAAAATCAAAATAAAGAGGCCCGGATAAATAACCCACAAACAAGCTTCAATTACCAAATGTATGTGGCTACTTGAAGGTTAATCTGTCCCTAAGATATTACTTCTAGGAAAACTAAAGCACAAATTATTTCATTTTGTGTTCAAAGTTTGTAATCGCATTCACTTTTCCCACCTCAGCAAGATGCAAAATATCAACTGCAAGGACCATTTACTTTTCAGATTTGATTGAGGTTCGCCATGATTTTCTGAAGTAAACAATTCAGAAACATACCTTTAGAACCAACTGCAAAAGTTTATCAGGCACTGGTTTAGTGGATGGTTTTGCCCCCAAACAGAGAACTCTGCAGCTTGATAGTGGGACAAATGAAACATCCTGAAAATCAATGACCTGTTCAACGACAAGATATGAGTTCTATTTATTCATTCTACCCTCTAATCATACCTCCGTAGCAACTAGTGCCAAATAACAAACATCTAACTTACCACATCAGGGGTCACATAAGCACCAGGATCTCCAACCTCATAAAGTAGCTGCTCAGCACATGTACTGAAATTTAAAACTCCACCACTACCTTCAGCCTTCGCTACACAAACTTGTCCATCAAAACTAATTTCAGCATAAGGAAGTGATAGATCCAGGAGTTGCAGGAAGGACATATCGCGATACTTGTCACCTATAGCAAACAAGGTACAAAGAGTATTAGCTCAATCACACAAGTTCCTCAGTTTGTATCTCATATGCCAGGATAGAGTTAAGCTATATTAGTAAACCTGGATGCATGAAATATCCCCCTGTGAGTTGGCAACCACACTCCAGAAGGTGGCCAGCCAGAGATCCTTGTGCTAGCTGCTTTAAGTCATCCCAGTTCCAACCTAGTTCATAAACCTGTCCACATACCAGCTTCATCATTCAGAAATTTCGTCCAACTGATATCTAAGCTAGAAAGAACTAGGAACACAGGACCAATTTTTTGCTGTGCACAAGATATGATTATATGGTACATAGAAATAACAAATGTAATATGGTTCATGTTGTAAAAGAAAATCTTAATTAAATTGATAACTTCTACTAAAGGGAAAGATTCAATTGTTGCTCTTCACTGTGTTAAGTTAAAATGAAGTCTATTGGCCTGCTTAAATTAAAGAATATTGCAGAGTTTGATGTAGGAAGGGGGTGAAGATGGGAAATGTGAAGGAAAAGATCAAATTCCATACCATAGGAGCCAAGAATAAAGCAGCATCTGCAATTCTTGAAGTGATTATTACATTTGGTTGGTACTTTTCAAGACAGTGAACGATAGGAGCTGCTCCCAAATAGGTGCTAATACCCTTCACAAATTACAGCCAAATTTGACATCCATCCTAACAAGTCAACTAAAGTGAAGAAAATGTGCAAGAATAACTGATTTTCATCAGAGTCTTCATATGACAATGCAATAGATAGATAACAAAATGGAAAAAGTCAAACCCTTCGCTTAGTTCCATATAAGCATCCAGCATAACAAGTCAAATACATGAAGAAAAAGCACAAGAATAACTACAATCAATCAGACTCTTCATATGACAATTCTATTAATTGAAGGAAAAAGATTAAATCTGTCGCTCAGTTTAATAATAAAAAAATGGAAAATTGTGCGCGCCATTGAATGGTAACCCTTGAATTGGTGTACACCAGAAATTTGAAACCAGAAGGGAGAATTTGTAGATAAATGACTTAACATGAGCAGAAAAGTACAACCAAAAGAGACCGAGATTCTTACACCCTCCGTGATATATAATTTCTCAGGTGAGAATCCTAAACCTGAAAAATAGTCAAAGTATGTATAGTATAAGTAGTGCGGCTAAGAAAAATTAAAAATAAGGAAAATCCCAATTTTTTTTTTCCTTTCCTTGATAAGTAAAATATATTAAAAGGTGGCAGTATATTTCAACCTTCTACATTAAAAGCTTCAGATAGGCACCTTACAAGGCACTGAAGATAAAAATACAAATAAAACAGATGCACTTATAAAGTTCTAAGGTTAAGTCCTAGAAAGAAAGAAATATAACTCCTTATCACAAGAGCAGGGTGCAAATCAATAAGTATTCACAATCCCCCTTTGAATTCGCGGAATTCAAATAAAAGTATTTGAGGAAATTTAAATACCCAGATTTCCAATAGACACCTCATGAGCAACGGCAACAGAAACATCAACCCCCAGGCTGCTTGCTATTTCTAAGACCTTCTCTTGAGCACCCAAAGGATCCACTATTAGAAACAAAAAATGAAAAAAGTTAGACAAACAAAGGAATCAAATCAGATGATCTTTCAATTAAAAGAAGTGCAGTATGCAAAATGATTGTTGATCACATACAATATTCTAATAAAACAACAATTGCCATGTGATCTACTAAATGCAGCATTAAAATTTCTTACTTGCGCCCATATTGGTTATTATGCAAGTTCCTCTTTCCACAGCCAGAGGTAGCAGCATATGCATCCAGTCAGAAACTGCAAATAAAATTTTACAACTAGCAGGAACATTAAGATTAGAAAAATGCAAGAGCAGCAAACTACTCATCTATGACTTTATATATGCCTTAAAATCAACAAAAAAGCAAAAGGAAAGTAACACATTCAGACTAAAAGATAAAGGAACAAAAAAATTTGTTCAATAAACGAACCAGCTTATGTGTATTAATGTACTCCAAACCCAAAAACACTTCTAGACACAGTATATATAAATTGAAATAAAAACGTTGACTTAACATAAAGAGGAAATGCCTACTCTGAGAATCATAACCATCACCGCCAGAAACCATTGTTTGATAGCGATCAGCAAGAGTACGCTCAGCCAGGCATTCAAGTACCAAATAATTTAGGTCTTTGACTCTTTGAAGTAACTTTAGAGCAGCCAAAGTCCTGTCACCTCCAAACCCAGCTCCACAGCCAATGTAAAGCTTATCCTTTCTCCTTTGAGGACTAGTTCTCTGTAATGCCATAACATCTCACTTAATTCCTCTACTGAGTTTGATGTCATGTCAGAAGAAAGAAAATAACTTTAATGGAGAATTAAAAGTGAAGGAAAGGAACAATAAATTAACCAGCTTGATCAAACAATTATGAATCTCATCTCCTTCCACTTCCTGGGTTTCCATCACTTTATCGAGGTAATTACAAGACAAATGAGTCTTCAGTGCCTTGAAACCAGTGATGCAAGTGCAACTCTTCTTCAAGTATCGTCGCCAAGGACCAGGCGAGATTGAAACCGATGAAATCCTTTCTCTGCTCTGTACTCATCTTCTTCCAGCTGAGTCAGTTTTATATTATGGTTTTATCCGTAATTTTAATCTTCTTTACATTTTAATATTAGAAAAATAGAGAAATTATTCTCTAAGTTCAAAAGTCAATGAAAAAAGATAATATTTTGCTAAAGAACTCGTGTAACAAAGCATCTATTTGGAGCTCTAATTATTTTAAAATTTAATTGTCTTTTCTTCTTAATTTTGAAATTTAAAAATGATTTTTCTAAAAAAAGTTCTTATATAAAGTATAGTTATCTGGTATCTTTTCATAATTTTATTATTTACAAAATAATATTGAAATTGTTAAACTCCCACCTTCTTGTCAAAGTTAGCTATTTTCTTTTAGTAGGTATAAAGATTTTTTTATTTTCAAAACACAAAATTAGTGAGTATAATGAAAATTATGGTAACGATGATAGAATATGAGTGAATAATTAATGTATAATAAAAGTGAATTTTTATTTTTAAATTTTTTAGAAATTCTTTAAAGTATAATTTTTTAAAAATTTTAATGAAAAAAACACATGTTAGTAAATTAACTAATTAATATGAAACCCATAGAAATTAAAAAAAAAAAAAAAAAAAAAAAAAAAAAAACTAAACAAAAACAAAAAAAAAAACAAANAAGATTTAAAAATGGATTACCAAATTAGTCACAGCGAACAAATAACCGCGAAAGGCAAACAAACTCGCGAGGACTTTTTTGTACTTTCAAATTCATCTTGCTCTGTTCGCGCTCGAACCTAGCAGAAGAGAAAATTGAATAGAAGAGAACTCACACTCAGTCTCAGAAAGAGAAAGAGAGAGAAATGGGTGACGTCGTTGACGGCGATCGGCACACACTTTACCCATTATCGAGCTTCTCCTACGTGGCTAAAGAACCCATGTCTGAGAAACATGGTTATAATCGCCTTGCTCTCCTGAAAGTCAAGTGTGTATATATTCTATTGAATCTATTCTTTTCCTTAAACTACTATAAGTATAACCCTTGTTTGGTTCCTGAGAAAATCAGTGGTGAAAAACAGAAAAGAAATCTTCTTTTCCACTTTGAAAATTTTCAAGAACTGATTTTACTTATTGTTTGATAATGATTTCTTAGCCGAGAAGGTTTTTCTTGTATTCTGACAAATGAGAGCTAAAGCCCTAATTTTTATGCTCCTTTTGGAATTGATTTTTGCGTTTGGGTCCTAAGAAAATTTGGGGAAATATGAGGTACTGAAATTTTTGTCTTTCCATTAATGTCTCAGTGACCATGGCATAAGGTTCATTTACGGTGTGGTTTGTTGAGGCTTTAATGTGAGTGTAGACTTATTTAATATGCATCCTAGCAGAGGGTGTTCAGAATTCAGATTTTATTTTTTCGTTTTTGTGAATGAAACTTCTTAAATCGTTGAAGATTGCTCTTCTTGACACTTATCTAGATGGAAAGAAAGGGGCATTTAATTTAAATATTCGATGTAATGAAGAATTTAAGATTGAGAAGGAGTTAACAATATTCATGATTTGTAAGCTTGAAACTTAGTTGGGGAGACATTAAGTTGTTATATGCATTGACCAACTTGTTTTCCTTTTATTACCATCTCACTATAAACAAAACCAATTAGATTTTTTCTGCGTTAATATTACAGGTATGAGGAAGAGAGCATGATGACTAGTGTTGCAGGAGTATTACTGGTCAGTTTCTGTCATAAGTGGTCATATTTCACCCTAAAATTTGTTGTTAATAATTCATAAATTTTACTAATTCTCATTGAAAAATCACTAAGCATACTTCTTCAGTTGCTTAACTCAACAACCAACAGACTAGTCACATCTCTTGAATACAGTATGGTCTATATATGAAATGATAATTTTTTCTTTAAATTTCTGGTTTCAAAGTTCAGGTTCAAGAACATAGCTTTCCCCACATTCTTGTTCTGGAAATTGGAGGAAAATTTTGCAAACTCCCTGGGGGCCGCCTTAAGTCTGGAGAAGACGGTAAAATTTGTTTCCAGATTACATGCATGTTTGTGTGTGAGTGTATTGCAGAAAATGACACACACCTAACTATCTGATGTATTGTCTAATTATTCCAGAAGTTGAAGGTTTGAAGAGGAAATTGACAAGGAAATTGTGTTCTGATTCACTTGCACTTCAAACTAATTGGCAGGTTTATAACTTACTTCTAAAGTAGCACATGTAGCATGGCATCTAAAATCCTTGTTAAATTCTGAAGGATTGTATGCTTAATGTTCAAGATGCTTTTTGCGAAAGAGATTGCTCAAACTAATGAGTTGCCAACATATTTCTACAAGTTTCAGTCCAAACATGTAAATTCAAAATGGCTAATTCTCAGTCTTTGCAATTTGATTTGTTGTTTCTGATAATTGGTTTCATTTTGTGGCAGATTGGTAAGTGTATTGGCATGTGGTGGAGGCCAAACTTTGAATATAAGATGTACCCATATTGTCCTGCCCATATCAAAAAACCTAAGGTACATCATTTTTTGTAAAAGAAGATAAAAAGAGATGATATCATTAAACTCTCATTAGGGGTTGACTGACTTTAGAAGACTTCAATGTTTCAGGAGTGCAGAAAGGTTTTCCTTGTTCATTTGTCAGAAGGAATTCAATTTGCTATACCTTCGAATTTGAAATTGCTGGCTCTGCCGTTCTTTGAGGTTTACTATAATGCTGAGGTAAGATCACATTTTGCCGAAGTCCATTGTTACCTTTTTTGGTTTTTCCTGATGTCAGGTGTAAGGAACAGAAAGAAAAGGGAGGCAGAAGAGGGATCTTAACAAGCTAGTTATAGGCATAGACTCATCATAAAGAAGATGCATGTTCCTAATGTGTTTTAATATTTCTGAATAGAGAAATCTTGTTTTCTTTGTTTTGTCAGAGATATGGCCCAATAATAGCATCAATCCCAATTGCGTTGTCCGGCTATCAGTTCAACTTCAGCTTAAGAAACACAGAATGATACAAAGACTAATTGTGGTTATTAGGATTAGGGTTTTAAATCATCGTGTCATCCGGATGTAATTAGAGATTGAATTAGTGAGGGTTTTCTATTCTATTAGGATTCTTGGAATTACTATCACAAGAAGGATTATAAACCTAAGGTCGTGGATGCTACTTGCTGATGAAGATAAATGTATTAAAGAAAGAAACCAACAGTAATTTTTTCTTTTTTTTTTTTGGTAGGGGCATTGACCTATAGTGAAACTTGAACTCATGAAAATGATACAGAGAACATGTTAATACAGGGCAAAGTAATACATTTTGAAGCAAGTCAAAGATGCCTATACTATACTATTGTCCTTTGTTTATATTCTGCCAATATTCATTTTCCCAAATCTCTACTTGTCTTGTTGAATTAGCTTTCTTCTCTTGAAAATCTCGAAGGGTTATTGGGTCAAATGGAGAAGGAATATTGCATGGAATAGAATTACTAGGAAATTTCACCATTGACTCCTCCATGAACCTCCTCCATGTACCATTTACAGCACGTGCCATAGTATCTGGACACAGCTCCACTGCTCCTGGTGGTATTGTTGGTTTGAACCTTAAGAGCTTTGCATATTCATTCAGTAGATGAAACATATAATCGTATACATAGTCCATGTTTAAGTCCTCTTGTATGAAGTTGCTAGCAGCCTCCCCTATTGCTTGTGCCTGGAAATTTGAAGGAAAGAAAGAGAGAGGATACTTATGTGGGTTAAAAGATTCTGACATTTTAGACTTGGAACTGGTAATTAAGCATTCAACTCTCTGCTTGTGTCAAAAATGCAAAGGGTTGAAGTTATGGCACTTTATATGCAAGCAAACCCACAATAAAATTTAGAGAGAGAGAGAGAGGGAGAGAGAGTGACCTTATCAGTGTGGTTGTTACCCCATTCCACAGCAAACTTAAGGGATGTGCACTTGCTATTGTCTCTAATGGGCCAATAATGCTGTAATGGCACCATGCCTCTAATGAAGAAATCATAGAACTTAGGCTTTACATACAAAGTCATGGAATTGCATGCTAAAATGTATTTCTCACTTACAGACCAAGACCATCCTTCTATGTATATCTTATACCTGCACCGAACCAAGATGCATATCATTCTGTATCCCAAGGAAACAAACTTAAATAAACTGAAATTAAATGAATAGGAACTAGTGCTTTCAATATAGCTAGAAAAGTATTTTCCTACCTATGGGCACATTGGTCCTCTAAGTTAGATTTCTTGTACCCTTGCTTGGATTCTTCTATCCAGTCCTGTAATCCAAACATAGAATATATAAAACTGTTTATTGATGTGAATTAGAGGGCTTTGTCGTAGCATTTTCACAACAAAAGAGTAGAGAATTGGTAAGTACCTGTACATATAGGCGACTGTTCCAGTCATTTTCTTTTGAGACATTGCATTTCAAAAGGTCTTGCCTAGTTTGAGCCACATGTGGGTTCCCTTTCCAATATGCATAGGGCGCTCTCTCCTTCCACTTACTTCTCTTGTTCCCTTCCTTTATATCATTAAGAACATCCTTCCATGGCTTTATATTAATCTCAGCCCTATCAACAATTTTAATTTTTTTTTTACTGTTAATATTACAATTTCACTTGATTTTTATAAGAATAAAAATATTTGTTAAATGTGAAAAGTAAACAGTGTCAGCTCCATTTTATTTAACCAAGACTTACCATCCCCAAAAGGACCAATCCGGGAACACGATGTCTAAACTACGCTCATCCGCACTGTATCTAAACAATGGTGGTGGGCCTGAATTTGGGCCTTGAAAATTCTTTGATGGAATAACGGGTCTATCATCACAATCAAACATAAGGTCCAAATCAGGCAATCTTGCAGGGTACCATCTCAGAAGCTGCAAAATGCCCCACAAAGTGAACATATCTCTGCTCTGTATCGACTGTCTGTACTTGTCAAGGTATACCTTCCCATTCAGGATCAGTACCCTAAAATGTGCTGTTCTCCTTGCCTTCTCCACCATTTTCTTTGTGATTCCAGACTCTCTCCATGGCCGTAGATCTTCATGGATCCATCTGAAGTATGCGGGGCACGTGGTGTTCGATGGACGGCTAGGATTAGTGGGGTTATGTGAGATGGGATAGTCCCTTGGACAAGTTTGTGTCTCTTTTCCTTTGGTGCATCTAAGAGGAAACTCTTGAGCTTTGGGTGTTCCTATGGCTTCAAGATTCTGTTTTGGAAAGCAAACACCTGAAAATATTGACTTCAAGAAACAAATTTAAAATCAGACTTAGGTTAAATTTATACTAGAATATCAATAAGCCTCAAAATTTATATTTAATTTGGTATAAAACTCGATGCCCTTAAAAGAAGATTAGAGTTTTTGGAGAAATCGCACTAAAGAAAGATGCCCTTAGAACATGTTGGCATAATTGTATATGCCAATGCCTTTGAAAAAAAAAATGTGATATGTGAAATTGCACTTTTCATATCTTCCTCTCTCTCACACAATCTCATTTTACATATACACATGGAGTATATATATGTAATCCTTATAAGATTAACAATGATGAGCTTCCTTTTCTACCCACAATAGAGAAATTCAGTGCTCAAAAACCGAAGAATGCAACAAATAGACACAACACACCAGTCTCTTCGTTTATATTGCTAAAAAATAGAGACAAAGGGAGAGTAAGAATTGCACTGCCATAGCAACACATGCAAATGGTGATTGAAATATGGTATGCTTGTGCATTACTTACCACATCAATCCAGCTTGAAAAAACACAGAAGATGGCTATGAAGCAGAACAACAAGATGAGTATGGTAGCTTGGGTCTTCCTAGACCACCAATTCCAACTCTTCCTCTGAATTCCATAACCACCCCGGAAGAGTTTCGGATATATTCCATTATCCCTCTTCATGCTTTTAAGAGACCTTCACAATTTATTCTCTTCTCTAACTCAAACTTCTCCGTGTGCCATAGTTATCATCAGCAAGTCTCTGCACAAGTCTCCTAATTTGATTTTCACCACATACACTTTCAAAACGTGAGAGAAGGAATAAGAAAGAGAGAGAACATTAACATGGTCTTCTCAAATTTTGTCCTACTTTTAAAATTTATCTTCACGTCGATACATGGGTCTCAAAATGCTATTCTACAGAAAGTTATAATTGTGGGTGCTCTTGAACAGCGATGACTCACCCCAAATTTGTTAAGTTTGGCTCCATCCGAAATTTGGAGTCCTTAGTTCCTAGGTTATCCAAAAAAAAAAAAAAAAGATAATAATTTATCCACACATGAAAAAGCAATATTAATTTTATTTTGAGTTATTATATATAATGATTTTGTTTTGCTTTGTTTTTCATGAATTACAAGTTTATTCAAACACAAACAACTAATAGTCCTAATTCGAATTAAATTATGACAATATTTAAATGGGGATATAGAGGATAGGAATTCAAATCAGGGACCTCAATCTTTTCTAAGAGTTCTGTTAACCAATTATTCCGTGTGTGTTTGTATATTCATAAAAAGTGATTATACTATATATGTACATAGAGTTTGTCAAACACAAATTCAACCGCTGTTACTAAAATTATATTTTTGTCAAACTCAAATTCTGCCATATAATCTATGTACATAGAGTTTGTGGTTTTATCACCGCTCATATATGTTTTCTTGTATCTCAAGGTTCTTCCATCTTATTGCCCGTAGTTTACTCCTTAATTGAGTGCTGGTTTACCCACATTCTAAACCAGCTGAGAAGACTCTCCCTCGTCTTGATTTTGAAAGCTGGAAATAGGTAAAGGTCTTAGATTCTAATTACCATCACACCCTATGACCCTAGACTTTTTTCCAAAATGTGACTTAATCTACGGCTTAGACAAAGGTTCATGATGTGGACAGTGTTGTCATTTCGCTCTGGATAAGCTGCACTTATTGGATTAACCCAGAAAGTCAGAGAAAGCACATGGACTAATTAAGCAGTGACACCAAAGTTTCTTCTCTATCATAGCAACAAGTAATGGCATGGACCTAACTAGTTAGCACTCACTGGTAGCCAGTGCCTGCTAGTCAATTACTTGAGATATGGACCAAGTTTATTAGGCAAGTTCATGCACTCACGGAATTTGATCTATGGAATATTATTAGGTTAACTTCCACCAATTCTCCCAAGCTCCTCTATTGTTTATCTGCTTATAAGAGCTTTTTTAAGAATTTCTTCTCATGAAAACCCTTGTTTCAAAAACTCATCATAGCTCTGGCCAAAAAAAAAAAAAGTCGTCCAAACAAAATATATTCTTGTATTAAGTCATTCAAAAAGAAATAGAAAAAAAATAAGTAAAGAAATTAAAGATGAAATTAGAGAAGTGACCACAACAGTAGGTTTCAAAGCTCATTACATGTAAGTCTTTCTGTTATGTATTTAATTTTCTTTTAAGAGTGCGTCTATGAACTTTAGGGTAGGTTTCTTTTCATAGCTCTTTGATTCTCTATCTCCATTTGGATTTCAATCAAACAGGGTTTGCGGTTTAGGTAAATTGATTGAAATCTTCCATAATGTGATGCTCTTTTTAGGGAAATTGTCTTGTTTGAACTTTGCAGTTAGACCAAAGCTTTCATTAAGTCAAATATCATTTTATGGTCAAGAATTAGTGGGCAACAACATATATTAGGCTCATTAACATTATAATTATGGACCACATTTTTAAAGAGTCATATTAAGTTATAAACTACCATTTGACTTTGTTTTCTAAGCTAGAGTATCAAAGAATTAAATCGCATCTAGAAGACGACAAAGAATTACATAGATACATACACCAAAACAATGCAGATTGCTTCGAGCCCACCTTCTATTTGCACATTCCAGTGCAACAATGTGAAATTTATGATTTCTAATCTTCACACAACTTTCCTTCAAGGGTAATCTTCATTGGTACTGAAGTAAGCAATTACCGAATTACATTCTCAAATTATGAGCAATGGTGTTCTCAAATTACAAAAACTAGATTCCTGCCGGCAACTTTGGCATATAATTCTTTTACAAATGCACAAATACAACCGAAGATAGGCTTAAACTCATAATTAACTTTGCTTCGGAATGGGGAATGCCTCACAGTCCAAGGNTTATGGACCACATTTTTAAAGAGTCATATTAAGTTATAAACTACCATTTGACTTTGTTTTCTAAGCTAAAGTATCAAAGAATTAATCGCATCTAGAAGACGACAAAGAATTACATAGATACATACACCAAAACAATGCATATTGCTTCGAGCCCACCTTCTATTTGCACATTTCAGTGCAACAATGTGAAATTTATGATTTCTAATCTTCACACAACTTTCCTTCAAGGTTAATCTTCATTGGTACTGAAGTAAGCAATTACCGAATTACATTCTCAAATTATGAGCAATGGTGTTCTCAAATTACAAAAACTAGATTCCTGCCGGCAACTTTGGCATATAATTCTTTTACAAATGCACAAATACAACCGAAGATAGGCTTAAACTCATAATTAACTTTGCTTCGGAATGGGGAATGCCTCACAGTCCAAGGGTTTCGAGAGCCAATTGCTAAAAGGTGATTTCCCCTTAAAAGTTTTGGAAGCTAAACAGTATTCTTCAGCCCTGTCCTGTGAAAGAATAATGTAAAACAGGTCAGGAGATAACAAATCACAGACATATTTTCCCACTATTTGGAATGAACCCATAAATCAGATGATCGTACAAATCAATCCGAAAGATAGAATGTGCAGAACATTCAACAATACCTTAAGTTCTCGATATGTGATTCCATTGGCCAGAGAACTGGTCAAAGAGTCATGCTTCAATAACAAGAAAAGCTCTAACAGCCTCTTTCTGAGATATAACATGACCATAATTAGTGCTTGACAGGTGATATTTCAAAAATGGTACTTATCAGCTTACTTGCATAAAGATGACTCCGTTGACGGATAAAGTGCTCCTTTGGCAGAGGTGCCTTGCTTTCTTCCAGTAGTTCCAAGGATGACTTCATGCAAGCCACATTTATTCCAACATATAGAATATCTGAAAACTTAAGCATTCAGACAGCTAACATCAGACCACGAAATTACATTAGCGCTAAGAATATGCCAACGTTTGATGCAAGTACCCGCATGTTAAAGTGTTAGCAGCACTCTCTGAATGCTGAAAATCCTTTGGTGGAACTGGGGCTGCCTGAAATAGCGACTATGAACAAAAATATATATAAATAGTCAGGATCCTCCTCAATTTTCTATTTCATTAAGATACTGAATATTCCACAGACCTGGTTCACTAGAAATGGACTTGCTAGCTGATTTGACAAGGGCAGGATACGATCATACACAGCTTTTCTCAGGTTATCCTCAAAATGAAATTTCTCAGGACTGTTAAGGGGCCACCCAACAGTGATTGAAGAAATGTAAACAGGCTGAAGAAAGTAGGAAAGCAAAGCTCCTGAAACAAGAGAAACAACGTCACTGCACTTGGCAATAGACATATACACTGAAAGTGGCAAGTGAGTGCAATGTTCAATGCATAACCACCAACATTTATCAAAACATTCACATGGATAACATTATCAGACTTGCACAAAGCTTTAGTTCATATTTATTACATGACTATTTGTGTCATGCTGGCTGTTAACCTACCTCCATGACCATTGTACTTACAATCAACTTAATGTTTATGCATTACACATACAAAATTTACAAGCTTTATGCAAAAATACAATCTCTCAGTGTCAAAAATAATATAACTAGAGCATACAAAATTTACAAGCTTTATGAGAAAATAAAATTTCTCAGTGACAAAAATAATATAACCAGAGGTATAATTGATACAGAAGATAAGTATGCATACAAACACCTGTATGAACCTCAGCTGTCCATGTCATCTAACATAATGTATTAAAATTGTAAAAGGCTAACATGAATTTGACAATGAAATACCACAGATAACTTTCAGGCAAGAAGTATAAACAGCCCCAGTTTAAGTATGTCTGACCTTGAATACCAACAATATTCCAACGAGCTATCTTGTCAGAGCAACTAACCGATAGGGTTGTATTACCTCGACCTGGCTTCCTCTGAACCATCCCAGTTTTTGAACCATTATCTAGAAATAAAGGAAAAATCTTTCTCATCAGATCCCCCTCCCCTCAATATATACATATATTTATAAAAAATACTGCTAACCATACTGTTATCATGAAAGTAAACAACAAGACAGCTTCCTCAATTGGTGGAAGTCCATGCAATTGCACGGCAGGGATCTCCACCAAAATCACCAGTCTATTAATACAGAATATAGTGGACTTTAATGTGGCAATGACACTCTAGAGAAGTCTTAGCCTTAAGTTGAACTACAAAATACAAACTAGCAGTCAAGCACATGATCTAGGACGAACATGAAGGTCCAATAAGAAACATAAAGGGAAAAAGCATGAACAAGAGTAATTGAAGTAGCCATGAAACTGCATATTATTAGATGTCAAAAAGTTTACCCATGCTTATACTTAGCTTACCCAAAAGTGATGGTGTGCCACATTCTCCTGAAGGCACACTATCTAAAGGAGATAAGAGCGAACTCAGTGAAGCATCCCCACCTACAAAAGGCAATTAAGAAGGCATTTAGACTTAACCTAACCCACATAACATAAACTACAGGAAAGATTTTGATGATCAGAGAGAGAAGGGGGAAGAGAGTGATAACTTAGAAGTACATGGTAGCTGTGATATGTACATATGTAATTTCCAACCCCTTCTCATGGTATATTTTCCTTGATCAGGATGATCTTGGTCCAACACGAATGGTAAGCTGTCAACATCAACTTCAAACAGTTTGTTTCCATTGTTAGGGGTATGCTTATCAGAAGTTTCAGTTAGCTGTTGAATCTGTGTATAGAAGAACCTGGTGTGAATAGAAGAAGAATGAAATAAAGCCTGTACACATTGCAATACATAATTAAAAAAGCAATCCCCATCTTCAAAGAAAACCCAAGATTATCGGAATGCGTTTTCTTTATCTAAATCTCTTTTTCTTTCTCTAAAAATTCTGATCTGGGTGGGGGTAACTTCCAACGGTGGCAGAGCCAACAACCCCCCCTGTTTTGACTGTGTTTAAATAAGGGAGAAGTGGAGGAAAGAAGAAAGAAGGAACAGAGCCAGCCTTTGTTTTGCTCTCTGTTCCTTCTTTCGTCTTCCTCTATTTCTCCCTATTCACCTCTCTAATTCTGCCTAATCTCTGATACAATGAAGAAGAAGAATGGGAAAATCATATGCTTTATTGAATGAAAAAAGCTGCTTATATAGCAGCAGATACAAGAGTGCCATTATGACTTAAACACTACTAAAACACCGACACATATTCAGAATGCAAATAAAAGGGTAATCTTAACAAGTAACCGACATGAATTCAGAATGCAAATAGAAGGATCATCTTAACAAGTAACCGACATAAATTCAGATTGCAAATAAAAGGGAAAACCTTATTAAAGCTCTTCGTGCTATAATTTCAGCATGGGAATCATTGACAACATCACCATAAGGTCGTAAGAGGGAGCGTCCAATACACTTTGTTCCCGTTCCCAGTGAAACAACTTGCAAATCTGAAACCCAAATGAGGATCGATCAAGTCCTTAACTTTATACCCTTTTAAATTCCAATTTCAAAGTTTTGGAAAGACTTTACAGGAATTTGACAATGGAAACAAATATAGCTTAAAGCTCAATGTAGTAAATTGACAGAGAAATTGAGAGAGTGAAAGAGTAGAACCATTGGAAGGAGATGAGATAAGGAAAGCTGCTAAGACTGTGACTTCGCGCCCTTGAGGCTTCCCTTTCTTGGGAAGAGAGTTATATAACGCAAAGACCTTCTCCGATACCCTCTCTCCCCAACTAGCTTCCTCTGTAGAAGATGAAGACATGCTTGAGCAAGAAACCATATCATTACCAGTAGCCAGCAGAGTAGTAGAGTAAGTTTAAACTGGGTCGACCCGAGAGGCCCGAATTGAAAGTTTGACACCAATTTCGGGTTTGAAAAATAATATTAGGGTGTGTTTGGATGGAGTATTGGTAGAGTGTATTTAAAATACTTATTTTGAATTACTTTGTTTGTATATTTTTTTAAAGTATTTCTAAAATTCTAGTGTATTTTTATAGTGTATTTTAAAATCTTAATATGATGTATTTTAAATTCACTTAAAATACGGTGTATTTGAAATTCCTTTTTTTTTTTTTTTTTTTNTTTTTTTCCAGTAAGCCCCGATACCCCTCCCTCTCCTTCCTGCCTCCGAAAGTCCTTGCTCTCGACATCGTGTACTTGAGCACAGCCATCAGCCAGCTCCACGGCCACCAACGCCGTCAACTGCCAGCTCCGCCGCCAACAAAGCCTCCATCCACCAGTACCCCCGCCACTAAAGCCACCACCGGCAGCACCGCTTCTCACTTTCTGCTCTTCACAACATTGGTAAACTATTGTAAACTATTTGAATCCTTTTTGAGACAGCTGGGGTTTTAGTGTTTTTTCCATCTAAGTTGGTGGTAGAGGTCCATGTTAAGTCTTTGAAACTCATAATGATGATTTTCAGTAATCCTTAAAGCTCTCATGCTAATAAATTGTATTTTCTTCATAGATTGGTCTCAGATTGAGAACAGAGAAGGAAGTCATATCTGGCAAAGGTAATGACCCTTTCTCCCCCAACTAGGTCTATTCTAGAGAACAAGTCCATTCTAGTTTTTGTACTTTTTATAGATTTTGTTCAATTTCTATGCGAAGGAACTCATCCATTAACATTAACTCAGATTCATTATATTTTATTTGAATTTTACCAACTACTTGTATTCCCAACATTTGATTAGAATACATAGAATTTAAATCAATTAACATTGATGTTGTGATCATGCTTATATTAGCTATAGCCTATAGCCCTTTACTTTTTCTTTTGCATCTCCTATTCTTTTTGCATTGTTATAGAAGTCTTAGATCTAGTCATGTAGTTTAGAATATTTTTTTGGTAGAATCCTATTAAATTTTATAATTAGTTGGTTACGCAACTTTGCAGGTCAATTCATCT
>QAOA01002231.1:46943-86076 GCA_003255065.1 Cercis canadensis
CCCAGTCGAAACCCAATCCGTAAGTCAACATTACACTTTCGTGGCAATATTATGTTGCCTAACATTCTAGATAACTATGTTGATTTGATAGATTCATTTCTTAAATTTATTTATCGTAGAATCAATGAAAGTACGTAAATTGAATGTAAATCTTCATTAGGAAGAATTTGGCGTTTTATGTACACCAAAAGGAACTCTTTCTCAATTGTAATTTTTATTTTTTCTAGGCTAATTATTATGCATTGGTCCAAAGAGTTTCACCCAGTTTTAATTAGTTGGTTTTAGATTGTTTTTATTTGATTGGACCCTTACAATAATTTTCAAATTACAATACCCAATTAAAAGAAAATTAGTAAGACTTAAATTAAAACAGTTTTGCTAATTAAATCATGCTATTTCTCTTTCATGGCATAAATGAAAGGAAAAATGGAAAGAGAATGCACAAAACAAAAAAAGAAAAACTATAATGGCAC
Source organism: Cercis canadensis (assembly GCA_003255065.1). NCBI lineage: Eukaryota > Viridiplantae > Streptophyta > Magnoliopsida > Fabales > Fabaceae > Cercis > Cercis canadensis. The sequence goes on from QAOA01002231.1 coordinate 47,417, forward strand.
TAGAAGCAAATGAACAATTAATCAGACATAACTATCAATGGAAATTCTTTATAGTTTCAGAAATTATACATTAATTTGTACATTTATTATCATGAGTGGGTTGCAAATATAAGGTATGTGATGATAGCCAAGTATCCTATGATCTGACCACTCAGCAGCAACTTGATTGCTACACCACTCTGAACACAATAACAATGGCCATCTAACCATTAACAAAGTCAAAGAAATGGACCCAACGTTCTCTTTCCCTAGCTACCTTCACTTCAAGGATCGTTTCCTTCATCATCACCTGAGCAAAGAAAAAACACAGAAAAGCTTACAAGTTATTACTGCATCTTGAAGATTACATAATACTAACCTTTACATGAAAAACTTAAGAGTAATTGCAATGTTCTCCCTTGAAATTCAAAAAATTTACACCCACACTCACTCTAATTTGTAATTATGCAATGATCTCCCTTTTATTAAACAAAACAGTAACACTGTTACTCTTCAGTTATAGAGAGAGTAAGAGAGTAAAGAGCATAGATATATGTTGGTTGAGCAGTTACTTACCCGCATGGAATTGACTCCCAAGGCCCAAATGAATCATCAATAGCCAAACAAACGAAATGAGTTCTGCACCTTTGCTTAGTCTTTTGACAAGGGAGAGAGCTGAACAAGTACTTGCAGCAAATGTCAATAATTCCACCCACACTTGGCTCATAATTTCCCATCTCTGTGGTGAGTCATTTAACTTGTTGGCCAAGTTACGTGCATCAAACCACAATGAGGAGTCGTTGCTCCTATCTCGATTCCTATCAGAATGAAGAAATCCCTCAAAGAACTCTTTCTTGGAGCTTCCCTTTGATATAGACAATGAACGCCACTCGCTAAAGAAATATTCTTTGACACTGTCACATGTGTTTTGGAACCTTATTCGACCATTTACCGACACTGCTTGCAGTGTACCAGGCTCCATAATTAAGAGGTACATCAAGTATTCTGAGAGAAGCCTACTAAAATGACGTCGTTGATCACCATCACCATCAGCATCATGCTCGTGGGAGTAGCATAGGTCAGTAGTAATGTGGCACAATATGATCATTTCTTCAAAGGTATATTTTTTGGTACCAATATGTGGCTGAAGCAATCCATGAATGTGTTCGAGGTTAATCGAATTGCGAGAAGAATCTTGGGATTTTCTTTTGATCTCAAGGAAGATAAATTCCCAGAACTCTTTGAGAAATGGATTGCGTACTACATATAGCCGTAGGAGTTTTCTATCACCAAAATGAGAAATAAATCTATAGAGAGCAGATCTCAACTCCATAATGTTGTCTCTTCGGCCTAGGCAATGTGTTATCAAATTGTACCCTGACACGTATTGAGGCCATGTGCTAAATACTGCAAGTCTAGACAATACCATGAAATTGGTGTAGGGCTTCTTCTTGCAGCGTGACCATTTTAGTCTCTTGAAACCGAAGAAAATTTTGAGAACTCCCAAATATAGTTTCGTGGGAAAAATTCTAACAAATAGCCTAGAGGATTCTTTGGAAAATTTTTCTAAAAACACAACATTCCACTCCGAGTGAAAGAACATGTACAAATAAAGGAAATCTAAGGCCACCGCACCATAGAGCAATACGTAGGTAAGTACAAGATCAATCTTGTTAAAATCACTCTTGTCATACGAAATAAACACTCCAAGTGCTGAGATAACCAAAGCAAAGGCAACAAAGCGAAAGAAGTACCCTAGTCTACTGCGCAAGATCCATACCTTGGTGTAGAAAACATCATAGATGAAATTAAGCTCAACCTCCAGCACTTTGAGAGCATCTTCTGCTGTTCTGCTGGAAAAATAGTCATGAGTCTCCTTTCTGTAATTTAAGGAGTACTTCATGTCAACAATAAGTCCTTTAAATATGTGAAAGAAGTCGTAACCATGACGCACCGCCTGGAGATCAGTTAGGATTGGCCCTTCAATGTCTGTCTTGCTGCTTCTAATCATCTCAATATCTGGCGGGTTTCCGACAACGAATTCGCGGAAGGTGTCCGTGCTTGCAGAGTACAAAGCAGAAATCCTCTCACCGCATTTAATCATTCCAGCAAGGAAAACAAGCACAAATGGTAGCCATAGAGGGTTATCCGAAAGTGTTTCATAAAAGATATATAAAATTGTAACAACTTGGAACAAGAGAGTGAGGAACTGCCTCTGCCACATGTCATTATCTTCCATAGAGAAAGCAGTGATGTTATCTGGGCCACCAAGGTGTAGAAGAAGGAAAGCAGCCCAAAATGCCATTACGTCAAGGCTGGTGGCAATGCTACCTTGTTTGACTTGATTCTTGTTGCTGATGAGCCCAATGCAGTAACTAGCAGCAGAACTTGCTAGAATATAAACCACCCACAGGGACCAGTAGGTTATCCTTCCCGTGGATTGTTTCAAAGGAGCAAATATGATGAGAAAGCACTGGAAAGAGAAGCTTAAGATGATAAACCCACGAACATTCCACTGCTGCCATATGTCAGAAAGGGACGAAGCCATGTCCTTGCTTTCTTCTTCTTCGCCGTACGTCTCTAGCCAACGTTGGGAAAAACTCTCAGAGAGAAGCTGCCAAATCTTCAACCAGTATAAACAGTAAATAGAAGGCATTAATTATAAAGGGAAGGATGATAGAAATGAATAGTACAAATCTAGTTTGTCTATATAGATCGAGCAACCTTGTGAAACTTGGAATGAGCATAGATAATGCTGCTTGTCCCTTTTGTAGCTTGGTTTTCTTAACTAGAGTGGTAGTTGGAGCTGATAGAATAACCACATGCACCACTGAATAGTCTATACACCTCCATATTGGCACAATCTAGGCTAGTTTCAATAGGATCTCTACCAAATTTAGAAAGGATCCTACTATTCTAAACTGTGCTGCACTATTGATCTGGACAATTAAGCTAGACTAACAAGATAAGTTTTAGTATAATTTTATGTAGATCTAGCTAGTGGAGCCCTACTAGCTACTCTAAACTGCATGTGCTGCACTATTTATATGGTAGTACTGAGTTTTCAGTAATTCATTCTCTCTTTTCTCTTTTCTCTTTTTGTCGAAATGACTAATTTTAAATAGCAATAATACTGAAAACTCAATATTAAATTTTTTTCCAAACAAGTTCAAGGTACTCCAGTAATGAAGTGTAACTGCTCTTTTATTTGTGTAGACCAAGTAAATGCAAGAAAAACTTGTTAAGATTCAAGAACTAGTAATGTGGCTTTTATGGTCATGGACCTACCAAGATCGTTTAGTGGCAGTTCTCTTGTCAGGAATAAAGATTGGGACCCATTAAATTCTTTTTCGTGCAGAAGTTTCAACAATGGCAAGAGTTCTGCTCTAGGACACCAAACAAGTTCCATCTTCCATTCACCTCTTGGACAGTGTCTTTTTCTTCGTTACCTTTGACTATCAGCTCTGATTTTTTGTTGCCCGTTTGCGACTCTTCTCGGAAAAGAAGAAAGAAATTGACCTTGAATTATATACAAGTGTGTATATATATATATATATATATATATATGTTACCACAAGTTAATATATTTTATATTAAATAAAATATAAAAATTATGTAGATTTATCACGTCAATTAGATATAATATATCAATGTACTATTAAAGAATCCTCGATATATTATGCATATTTATGTTATAAATATTCATACATTAATTATTAACAATATATTGTATGTTTTAAAAAAAAAATATTCCTTACAGTCACACCTTTTTTATGGCTGATTTTAAAAAATAATTTAATAACAAAATTACCCTTGACTATTTGGTGCAGCATATTAATTGGTTATACTTAAAAAGCCTTTGTACTATTTACTTTGCCAGTAGTTGTACTTCACTTTCGGAAATTCAATCTTTTTTCTTTACGTTAATCAAACTAATCATGCAACATTTACGTTAAATTCAATAATTTTTTTCTTTAGTAAGTAATATAGCATGAACACTTTATAAGCTTAACATCATAATATTTTTTATTTTACTTTTTCATATTCATATAATATATTACAATAATGTTATGGAACTAAATGATCTATAGCTGAATAATACTAAAATTGTCCTCAATGTATACATTTTATATTCAAATTTAGAATCGGGTAAAATGACTAAAAAAAATATAATTTTGCCAATTATTTACGTAAATGGGATAATTTGAAAATTATTTATCAATTTGAGATAATTTTAATTAAATTATTAATAAATACACAAAAGAAAATGTCATACTACTTTGAAGTAGCGTGACTCTACTTCAAAATAAAGTCACTTTACTTCAAAGTTGTGTGATTCATCTTATCTTTGTCTTATAAATAAAATAATTAAAAGTATACTATTTTAATAAATAATTTATACAGTATCTCATTTTAATAAATAATTTACTAAAATATATTTTGTTAATCAATTTACCCTAAAATTATTGCTAAAATTAAAAGATAAAAAAGCAAGATCAAAATTGGGAGCCCTAAAATAAAACAACGTACATAACCCAAAAAACAAAAAGCCTACTGGATGTGTCCTATCTTTGAATGCAATTTGGTGTAAGTATGTGTTTCAGGGTTGAACTCTAGCTTAGTGTTTTATTTTATTTTTGGCATAAGTTTTTTTTGGAGTTATGTTTAGCATGAATTAAGTAAAATAATGTCGTTCTATCATAGCTTTAAGGAATTACACCCTAAAGAAATGAATTATACAAGCTAAAAAAAAAGTTTGGTTTCTACCTTTTAAATTTAATGTAATAAAATTTTAAATTAATTAAATAGTCAGACATAACTTCTTCTTTTTTTGTTAGTTTCTTTTAGCATGTTATGATCTCTTATATTTGCAACCTAATTCATTTTTGATTGATTCAGAGAAATTGTCAAAGCTTCGAATATTTCGATAAACCAGGAACGTGGACTTGATAGTTTTTTAAATAGAGCCAAACTTAACAAACATGAGGCAATCCATGTCTACTTCAGAGACCTTGATGTCAAAACATATATAGGGGTAGCTTTTGTTGAGAACACTTTAAGAACCTTTTTTTTTTGTCAAAATGAGATCTCAAATACAAAACCTCATTGTGAAGAGAGCCTTGTGACAATATGGCCTGTAGCCTATATAGCCTTTTATTATTATATATGGCACACAAAGTAGAAGAATGAAAATATCTATCTTTGACAANAAAAAAAAAAAAAAGCATGGCACACCAATAAAAACATTTTATTTTTGGCATAAGTCTTTTTTGGAGTTATGTTTAGCATGAATTAAGAGTTCATAAACCTTGATTAAGTGGAGCAAATGACCTGTCCGCGCACCTCCTTATAATTTCCCCTCAACCAAATTAATGTGACTCAACTTCTCTTTACCCAACACCAACCCCCTCCTGATCTCAACCACACATGTTATAAAAATAAATACCAAAATATTATGTCTTAAATAAACTTTATATTATATACTAATGTTGTTTATTATTGCAAAATATGTCTTGGGTATTATTGAAGGTAAGATATTATGTTATGCGTATTTTTATTTTATTTTAATATTCTGCTATTTAAATTAATTTGTTTCACAATTAGTTATTTGACATTTTTTAAAAAAAATATATATCTATACTAGTTTAGCCAAAGGTATGGTGTTACTGTAGTTATTTATTTTCAAGAAAGAAATTAATGTAAGCATTTTATTTATGCTTTATTATATCATCAATTTCAATTTTTCCTATAATTTTGTATTCAAATCAAATTAAAGATTTCTAGAAGAAAGATGCATATTTTATTAAATATATGAATAAAAACTAAAGGATCCGACTTATTTGCCACAAGTTGCATAAGTACCCCACCTGACATGTACACATGACAAAGACTCATTGGCTGTCNCCCACGTGACATGTACACATGACAAAGACTCATTGGCTGTCTACATAGTGCACGGTAACATAGAAATGGTAGAGTTGGTTTTTATGTTAATTACATATTGGCCTTAAATAGATAATATAATTACATATTTGTCTATAAACTAATCATAATTACAAAATGATGCACCATCAATCCCTTCTTCTTCATCTTCTTTTGTTGTGTTGTGCTTCCCTTCTGCCACAAGCGCCAGTGAGTCGGTTACACTCTTAACTCCATTCTTTTTTATCGATAATCCCATTTTTCCTCACAATTTTACTTCAACTTGGCTTTCAAATTCTAGCAAAAGAATATCCACGCCATTCACAAAATCCCAATTTTGTTTCTTTTTCTTTCGATGCTCTTTGATTCGCTACCCCCAAATTCTCAGTTAGGGTGAGCTTTCCTAGTCAATTGAAGGTTGCTCTGTCTTTAAACATTGATGTTGTGAAGTAGGATTTTTTTTTTCATATATACATAAAATACCATGAAGTAAGAGAATTTGGTGAATTCATCTTTACACTTCTTTTATTAATTTCAGGGAAAATTTGTTTTTTCATTTATGGTTTGTATTTGCGTTGTTGTTCTCAATAAAGGGGCCGTTGTAGAAGTGTAAAGGGAATACATTTGTTTTTGGGTTTTAACATTGATAGCTTGGTATGGATTTACCCCAGAGTAGTTGTGTGTATGTGAAGCGGGACGTAGATAGCTCAGATGTGCAGAGTGAGAGGGTAAGAGATGATAAGGAAAGTGATAGGAAGAAGCACAGGTCAAGTAGGTCGAGAAACAGAGACGGTCACAAAATTGGCCTGTTTGCTTTAGAAAATGTTTCCACATGTTTGTTGAAATTTTTCTATTTTCATTCCCAAACCATATCCTTTAACTTATCTTCTCCACATCAACCTTCCCTCTTGCAAACACATTCTCCGGCCATGTGTCATTTCCCGAAAGCCTACTGTCCAGCCAAACAAACCCTCTAGTGACGTTGGGCTTCCACCATAGCTCAGTGTAGTGGCGGCGCATGTTCCCTGTCTTGGCGAAGCCATTGATTCTGAACAAAATGAGAGGCATTCGTGGGCTCAGTGCCAGCGGGTGGCAGCGATGGTGCGACGTTGAAAAAAATGTTTAAAAGTTATATAATCATAACCAAATGAATAATAGAAAGATGGGTGAGAGAGAAAGGTAAAAAACAGAGAGAGACAATGGCAAAAGTGGAAAAGCCGAGACCAGCTTTGAGGAAGAAATAGAGAAAATCCTTTGTTTTGAAGGTGAGAAGATGAGGGGTTTCCATGCCTTGAGAGTGTCTTGAATGGTTTTCACAGTGGCAGAAGGCATTTCTGTTTCAATAATGAAGAAACGAATTAGACCTTTCGAGAATGGAAGTGAGAGTGAGTGAGAGAGAGACAGAGAGAGAGTTTAGAACTTGAATATAGGTGAAAAAAAATGTTAATGGAATTACAAAATTACCACTGATTAATTGTGAAAACACTGAAAACGTAAAAAAGACGTTTTCAGTTTACATTGCATTTTAGGAAATGTTTCCAAATGTTTGGGATGAAAACATTTCTTATTTATTGAACCAAACACATTTTGGAACTTGATTTTTATTTTCATTGAAAATGAAAACAAAAAATGACTAAAGCAAACAGACCCTTTGTTTTTCTTTTTCTGTAAATCTATAATCAAAGCAACTTTGTTTTAAAGTTTGTCACACCAGCAACTCCCCTCGTGCCATGTCAGATTGTCCAGTCAGCATTTAATGGCAATGTCAACACTTAACATGTCACGTGAAATTTTTTATTCAATCTCACTAATAAACCTAGACGGATGACTAAATTAGCCGAGGAAACATAAATTGATTGATTAAATTGGTACAAAAAAAAAATCAAGGATTATAGTGACAACTTAAAAAAAAAAAATCAATGACAAAAAGAGTTTTACTCTTTTAATATTACTGTCATACAAAATCTTGTAGCAGCAAGCCCAATAATCATGATGTTGGAGAGAAGTACAGAGGTTGTAGCTCTACAATTCTACTGCTGTTTAATTGATCTCTCAGTGTTTTCTTCTACTACTGTTGGTGTTTGCTATTTATATTATGTTATTTGTGAGCAATTTTGTTTTTTGAGTTTCATTGTTCTTAATTAAATTACAATCAGAAATGTAAGCGTACTATGAATTATGAGTAGAGTGTACCATTGTAATGATTGCTCTATTCCACTAAACGTGACAAAACTAGTACAATCTATTGCATTCGGGAAAGAAAAGAATGCACAAAATGATTAGGACAAAATAAATGGGCATAAAGTGAGATATATATTGATACCGTGTGAAGAGTATTACTTTGTTGTTCTTGGGCATGACTTACTAGACCTCACTCACAAGTCCTCTAATTGAATTTTCATGTACCTTTTTTTTTGTTTGAAAAATCACTACCTAATTTAATTTATTAATTCAATAAAAATGTGAATAATTTAAAAGTTATGTTCTTTAATTTAATAATTTGGAAGTTATACCATAATATTAGTGACCTTGATCAATTATCACCATCTAAAATGACAAAATTTAGAGATAAAATATACTTAAGTGCTTATTAAGGTGATCAAATTGTCTACCTGCATGTTCTAAATTAAAATCATCATATGTATAGAACTCATGTATCTCATTTGACTAAAGCAACAAAGGATTCAAAGGTGCAATGCAATTGATCTTAACTAATTAGTCTACAAGAGAAAAAGTGTGAGTCCTAAAGTAAGCTCAATTGATTATTCAAGAACATCAAACAACTTATGACCATTAAATTAGTCTCAACTCACTTATGAATTAATCTCATAACACAAATAGCTATATATGACTACTAAAGTATAATAATCCTAACTCACTCCTAAATAAATCTCATAACATAAATAGTTATATTTGACGACTAAAGTAAATTAATAATTTCAAATCACATAACCTTAATTGTCATAGAATTAGGGTTTAGGATATTTATGCTTTGCTTGTAAAAAATATTTTAAAAAATAAAATATAATAACTATTGAAAAGGATAACAATTATTACCAAACCATTTATAAAACAAGTTAGTTGAATAGAGAAATTTTCTTTTGGATTAGTGAAATACAAAAAGTTGAAACAAATTAGTACATTGTCTTCTATTTTCTTTAAAAAAAATTTTTTGCTTCCCGTCCTCTCCATCTTGTTCTTCACTTTACTACAAGGAATATCACTATTTTTTTTTTCTTGTTACTAATTCCATTAATATGATAAATTTTTTTTTATTGGGAACAATATAATTAACCTATGTATTTAAATTTTTTTTATCTAAGTATTCAAGTCAAAAATTTCAAAATCAAACCCCAAAAAAGTCCACAAAAAAAAAAATCATCTACTACTTCCTTCTAAACCTACTACTGTAACCTTCACATTCGTCTTCTTTCTTCTACCTGCACCATCCTTTTTCCATGTTAAATATTGAAGCTCATGAACTCCGTGCTCCTTCAAGCACTTGGGACAGACGCAGCTCATGCTTGAAAATTTTCTCAAGGGAAGAAACAAAGACAAACACAAAAAATAGTGTTCTTTAAGCAATAGATGTGAAATTGAAGTTTGCACAACATGTTTGTCTACCCAATAGGGAGGAGCTGAACCCAAGCCTTGAAGCAGCCAAATCAAATTGCAAAAGATTGTCTTCTAGTTGATGTCCGATGCCCAATATGATCTCCTCAATAGATTTGCTAGAGAAATTGAAATGGAATATTAGAGTTCTTGAGTTTTAGTCATTTAATTGGGCCAATTTTTAAATATTCAAAATTTTGGGTTAAATCTAAATTTCAACAAAACCAGCTTACCCCACTAATTCACCTCCCCTTGTCCTCCTTTCATTGGCTAGCTACTATTTTGTCAATTGAGGTATTTGTGCCACTTGTGGCAACGAAGAAGCACCCAAAACTAAATTCAAGTAAAGACTCCATAAAGTTTTATTTTTTGTTTGTTATATTCAAATAAAATATATTGTATTATTTTCTTCATTAAGTTCATCAATTTTTGTCAATATATGAATAATTTTAATTTTTTTTTCTCAAAAGATGATATTCATTTTAATCATTTAAATAAAAAAAATACTAAATTGTATATACAAATTATATTTTTTTTTGTCACCTAAGAGCTAAGGCTTGACCCCAACCTTTGGTTCTGCTCAGAACCAGTTATTCAACATTTCTAACCTCTTTCAACATGATTTTCACACTATTAAACTCAAAATTTGATGATTTATGAAACCCCCATGAATATTTTATCAAAAAAATCATAAAACTTTGAAATTCAAAGTTAGGATTTATCCCATTTTCATGTAAAAATCCACCATTCAAATCCTACTTGCAAATATGAAGAGTAAGAGAGAGTGTGAGATTTACTCTCTTCAATTTTTTGACTTATTTTTTACACTATTATTCTTCACTCATCTTAATCAATTTATTAATGTATATTTTTAAATTTTATCATGCTTAAAATTTTATTTTATTCAAATTCTACTTGCAAATATGAAGAGTACCGGAGATAGTGAAATCTACTTTCTTCATTTTTTGACTTGTTTTTTACACTACTGTTCTTCACTCATCTTAATATATTTATTAATGTATATTTTTAAATTTTATCATGCTTAAAATTTTATTTTAAATTGTGAATCTTTATGTATAAATTTGAATATAAATCTTTTAAAAAATTTTCATAAATTTGTTTGTGAAAAATATGTAAATGGAAAAGAATATCATACTTTGTGTACTCTGAACTTTAACATAATTTAACTACTAAAAAAAAAGTTTTAACATAAATTGTTATTTTAAGTGGGGTGCTAACATAATTTTAGTTAAATTAGTGGGTCACATTAATATTGTCACACAAGTTAAGAAATAACCAATTGAACAAGTAACTAAAATTAAATATCCACCACTAAATTTGACATATAACACAAAGAACGGTGGTAATTGTGCCACCTAGAATGAGATTATATAACTCCATAATTTTGCCGTAGGTATATTAAAGCCCCCATGTGATGATAGCCAAGTATCTTATTATGTGACCACTCAGCAGCAACTTGATTGCTACACCACTCTGAACACAATAACAATGGCCATCTAACCATTAACAAAGTCAAAGAAATGGACCCAACGTTTCTCTTTCCCTAGCTACCTTCCCTTCAAGGATCGTTTCCTTCATCATCACCTGAGCAAAGAAAAGAAAGAAAAGCATACAAGTTATTACTGCATCTTGAAGATTACATAATACTAACCTTTACATAAAAAACTTAAGAGTAATTGCAATGTTCTCCCTTGAAATTCAAAAAATTTACACCCACACTCACTCTAATTTGTAATTATGCAATGATCTCCCTTTTATTAAACAAAACAGCAACACTGTTACTCCTCAGTTATAGAGAGAGTAAGAGAGTAAAGAGCATATATATATGTTGGTTGAGCAGCTACTTACCCGCATGGAATTGACTCCCAAGGCCCAAATGAATCATCAATAGCCAGACAAACGAAATGAGTTCTGCACCTTTGCTTAGTCTTTTGACAAGGGATAGAGCTGAACAATTACTTGCAGCAAATGTCAATAATTCCACCCACACTTGGCTCATAATTTCCCATCTCTGTGGTGAGTCATTTAACTTGTTGGCCAAGTTACGTGCATCAAACCACAATGAGGAGTCGTTGCTCCTATCTCGATTCCTATCAGAATGAAGAAATCCCTCAAAGAACTCTTCCTTGGAGCTTCCCTTTGTCATAGAAAATGAACACCACTCGGTAAAGAAATATTCTTTGACACAGTCACATGTGTTTTGGAACCTTATTCGACCATTTACCGCCACTGCATGCAGTGTACCAGGCTCCATAATTAAGAGGTACAGCAAGTATTCTGAGAGAATCCTACTAAAATGACGTCGTTGATCACCATCACCATCACCATCATGCTCGTGGGAGTAGCATAGGTCAGTAGTAACGTGGCACAATATGACCATTTCTTCAAAGGTATATTTTTGGGTACCAATATGTGGCTGAAGCAATCCATGAATGTGTTCGAGGTTAATCGAATTGCGAGAAGAATCTTGGGATTTTATTTTGATCTCAAGGAAGATAAATTCCCAGAACTCTTTGAGAAATGGATTGTGTACTACATATAACTGTAGGAGTTTTCTATCACCAAAATGAGAAATAAATCTATAGAGAGCAGATCTCAACTCCATAATGTTGTCTCTTCGGCCTGGGCAATGTGGTATCAAATTGTACCCTGACACGTATTGAGGCCATTTGCTAAATACTGAAAGTCTAGACAATACCATGAAATTGGTGTAGGGCTTCTTCTTGCACCGTGACCATTTTAGTCTCTTGAACCTGAAGAAAATGTTGAGAACTCCCAAATATAGTTTCGTGGGAAAAATTCTAACAATTAGCCTAGAGGATTCTTTGGAAAATTTTTCCAAAAACACAATATTCCACTCCGAGTGAAAAAACATGTACAAATAAAGGAAATCTAAGGCCACCGCACCATAGAGCAATACGTAGGTAAGTACAAGATCAATCTTGTTAAAATCACTCTTGTCATACGAAATAAACACTCCAAGTGCTGAGATAACCAAAGCAAAGGCAACAAAGCGAAAGAAGTACCCTAGTCTGCAACGCAAGATCCATACCTTGGTGTAGAAAACATCATAGATGAAATTAAGCTCAACCTCCAGCACTTTGAGAGCATCTTCTGCTGTTCTGCTGGAAAAATAGTCATGAGTCTCCTTTCTGTAATTCAAGGAGTACTTCATGTCAACAATAAGTCCTTTAAATATGTGAAAGAAGTCGTAACCATGACGCACCACCTGGAGATCACTTAGGATTGGCCCTTCATTGTCTGTCTTGCTGCTTCTAATCTTCTCAATATCTGGCGGGTTTCCGACAACGAATTCGCGGAAGGTGTCCGTGCTTGCAGAGTACAAAGCAGAAATCCTCTCACCGCATTTAATCATTCCAGCAAGGAAAACAAGCACAAATGGTAGCCATAGAGGGTTATCCGAAAGTGTTTCATAAAAGATATATAAAATTGTAACAATTTGGAACAAGAGAGTGAGGAACTGCCTCTGCCACATGTCATTATCTTCCATAGAGAAAGCAGTGATGTTATCTGGGCCACCGAGGTGTACAAGAAGGAAAGCAGCCCAAAATGCCATTACGTCAAGGCTGGTGGCAATGCTACCTTGTTCGACTTGATTCTTGTTGCTGATGAGCCCAATGCAGTAACTAGCAGCAGAACTTGCTAGAATATAAACCACCCACAGGGACCAGTAGGTTATCCTTCCCGTGGATTTTTTCAAAGGAGCAAATATGATGAGAAAGCACTGGAAAGAGAAGCTTAAGATGATAAGCCCACGAACATTCCACTGCTGCCATATATCAGAAATGGACGAAGCCATGTCCTTGCTTTCTTCTTCTTCGCCGTACCTCTCTAGCCAACGTTGGCAAAAAGTCTCGGAGAGAAGCTGCCAAATCTTCAACCAGTATAAACAGTAAACAGAAGGCATTAATTATAATTAATCAGCAAATTACTTTGTAGATTTAAAGGGAAGGATGATAGAAATGAATAGTACAAATCTAGTTTGTCTATATAGATCGAGCAACTTTGTGAAACTTGGAATGAGCATAGATAATGCTGCTTGTCCCTTTTGTAGCCTGGCTTTCTTAACTATAGTGGTAGTTGGAGCTGATAGAATAACCGCATTCACCACTGAATAGTCTATACACCTCCATATTGGCACAATCTAGGCTAGTTTCAATAGGATCTCTACCAAATTTAGAAAGGATCCTACTATTCTAAACTGTGCTGCACTATTGATCTGGACAATTAAGCTAGACTAACAAGATAAGTTTTAGTATAATTTTATGTAGTTCTAGCTAGTGGAGTCCTACTAGCTACTCTAAACTGTGCTGTAGTACTGAGTTTTCAGTAATTCATTCTCTCTTTTCTCTTTTTGTCGAAATGACTAATATTAAATAGCAATGATACTGAAAACTCAAGGGGTGCTATGCTACACCCCTTGAAAATGACTTGTCTAGTTTTTGTCAGTTTTTGCATGTTTTATTAGTAAAATACTACTCTGTTTATCGGTTGAGGCGCACGTTTTGTTAATTATAAAATAGAACACAACTTTTTAACATTTACAAAATTAGCCTAAGTTTTACCAGCTGCCCCTTTAAAGTTTTACCGATATTAAGCAATTGTTTGAATGCATGTTTCTGTATGTACCTGCACATCATTGACTTTATTCGCCTTAGCCTCAGGCTGAGCTTGTGCTATGACAGTTTCAATGCCAACTTGCCTGGAATTTGCAGTTCCCCAGTTATCGCCTGTGACCATGATGGTCCTGATTTTCAATGGACTTGAGAACGGAAACAACTTCATTGGCTCCTGCTTTCAATGGGTCAGATACAGCCAAAACCCCAGCAATTTCTCTATCTATGGATACGAGAATCCCAGTATGAGCAATCCCTTCAACTTCTGCTAGTATTTCTGCAGCTTCAACTGAAATGGCTATGTTATGATCCAGCATCAGCTTCTTATTACCAACCATTATTTCTTTGTTTTGAACAATGGCCTTAAATCCATGGCCTGAAATGGAAACAAAGTCACGTGCTTCTGGCCAGGAAGGGTTCTGTTCATCTTCTTTGAATTTCTTGGCATGTTCAACAATGGCATTGCCTATTGGGTGCTCGCTGTTCACCTAATATAGAAACACAATGAAAAGTTCAACGACCATAACCATAGCCATTAACTATAGGCTATGGAAACCGGTTGCACCTTTATCTCCTCTGCCACCATTTCCGACAGTGCACGCAGCCGCTGAATCTCCTGTGTCAGCGTAGATGCGCTATCTGTAGAATTCCATGTCCACCCTCGATTCAAATTCCAAGCAATTCTCGGGATTTTCGCCCTTAGCTCCTCTGGTTTGAAAAGTTGTTACTTTGGCTAACTGTGTAAATATTAAAAAATTGTGTTCCATTTTATAATTGACGTGCACCCTAACCGGTAAACAAAGCAGTTAATATAATTTTTTAAAGTTTGATAAAATTAAAATTACTTTCATGTTCTTATAAAAAATTGAGATTCGTGTCATTATATGGTTTAAATTTGTAAAGATGTGACGTCATTTTCTTAAGGAGCAGCTGGGTAGCTTTTTTTTTTTGTTTCATACAAAATACATGTTTTATGTGCAATAGGTTAGTTTGTTAATTAGCAAAGTTTAGTGCCACTTTTATAATTTTTAAAACTTATCAATAACCAGTCCTTTTTCTTATTACTACAGACAAAACCTGTAAAAAGAAACACAATTTTAGAGAAGTCACTATCAGGGTGTGTAGCATAGCAACCCTCTTTTACTAACAAAAACTGGCAAAAACCAGACAAGTCATTTTCCGCGGGGGGTGGGGGTGGTTTCCAAGCAAGTTCATGGTACTCCAGTAATGAAGTGTAACTGCTCTTTTATTTGTGTAGACTAAGTAAATGCAAGAAAAACTTGTTAAGATTCAAGAACTAATATTGTGGCTTTTAGGGTCATGGAATGGACCTACCAAGATCGTTGAGTGGTCAGTAATAAAGATTGGGACCCATTAAATTCAATTTCGTGCAGAAGTTTCAACAATGGCAAGAGTTCTGCTCTAGGACGCCAAACAAGTTCCATCTTCCATTCACCTCTTGAACAGTGTCTTTTTCTTCGTTACCTTTGACTATCAGCTGTGATTTTTTGCTGCCAGTTGGCGACTCTTCTCGGAAAAGAAGAAAGAAAATATATATATATNACTGTTTTAAAATTGTTTGAGAAAATAAAATAAATTATATTTTATATTTAATAAAATATAAAAATTATGTATACTTATCACATTAACATGATATAGTATATCTATGTGGTATTATAGAATCCTTAATATATTATACATATTTATGCTATAAATATTCATACATTAATTATCAACAATATATTGTATGTTTTAAAAAAAAATTACTCCTTACAGTTACATCTTTTTTATGGCTGATTTTAATTTGCTTGATTTTAAAAAATATATTTAATGACAAAATTACCCTTGATTATTTGGTGCAGCATATTAATTGGGCTTTTTTACGAAATAATATTTTTTATAAAATAAATACGAAAAATAGATTACTTTTCAAAATATTTATCAAAATGAGATTATTTTTTTGTTCAAAAAAACGTATATACGTTTTTATCAAAAAATACTAAAATAAAACAGAGTTTTTAACAACAAACGCATTTTATAAAAAAAAAAAAAAGAAATGCTGAAATGTTTAAGAAAAAATGCTGAATTGAAAATACGGGATGACAAAGTAACGTGACAATATAAAAAATAAACAAAACGCTAATTTATATTTGCGTCTTATTAAAGAAAAACACAGATTTGTATCCACGTTTTCTTTAATAAAACGCAGAATCAAATCAGCGTTTTATTTGAGAAAACGAGGGTCTAAATCCGCGTTTTGTACCGGCGGTCAACCTTTCCTTCTTCCCTCGACCACCACCCCCCCTCCTTCACTCTCCCGTTTTCAGCCATTTCTTCCTCCATTTCACTCTCAGTCATGTGTTCACCTTTCATGGCTTGCAATAAACTCTACCTATTAGCTATTTTATTCCAAACGATGCCCTACTTCCTCTATTTTTCTTGCACTCCCGACTAAATTGAATTGAAAATTTAGGTGGATTCAGCGTGAATTCAATGAGTCTTTGGGATGACAGTGATTTTACTGCCTCTAGTTAATACAGCCTCTACCTGCACTTTGCTGCAAAGGAAGCTCTGGTTCATGAGGGAATGGGAATGACCTTTTTCCTTATTCAAAATATACTCAAACTGCCACTCAAAGCTCTTTGTCCTGATATATGTTAGATGTGTTATTCTAATTTTGAAACAACGGTCTCTTTCTTTTTACACTGTCCAGCAGCCATTTCCATTTTAATAGGCTGTTTGGAGTGCTGGTGTGTCCTCAGAATTTGGAACAGTTTCTTCTTATCAGTTCTAGAGGCTTATGAAGGCGCATGGAGGGAAAAACTATATGTGATGTGTGATATATATTCTTTGGTGTAATTAGCACGATTTACTTGGTGAAATTTAATATGTATGTTAATTTTTATTTTGCGAAGTACATATCTTGTCCGTCCCTTTTATGAGAATTTGTAGGAAAATGGTTGCATCTAAGTTAGCCATGTTGACAATGCTCAAATTTGTACTGCTAGTGTGCTTCTGGAGTATGTGCTATATTTAAGAAAGAGAGAGCTATTACTTTCCTGTGCTATGCCTTATTGGCCCAAAGCCCCAAAAATCCCAACAGGTGGTGCTTTGTTTTTGTTGGGTTTTGTTGTTTGGGTTGAGATGGGAAAAGAGAGGGGGGTGGTGGTTATAATACATATTCTCTTATATATTTTTCTACGTTGGGTTATAGAACTGTATATGTAATATTTTGGGCGTGTTTGAATTTGATTATGATATACTGCTTCTCTTTCTTGCATACAAAAATATTGTCAAAATCCATGGATGAAAATAACAAAAATAAGAGTGAAAGAAAGTTCAAAATCCTTGGAGGATACTAGCAGAATAAGGTTCTAGATCCTTGAAGTATTTCTGGCCCTTCGCACTAAGGTAGGTAATATTACTATTATTATACATACACATATCATAGCAATAGTTACTGAGGACATATTAAGGGGCCAACAGGCCTTACAAAGTATCAACTTTCCCCATGAATTGATACCAGGACTCAGTTTCAGATCAGGAGTGATCTTGCTCCATCTGATTCAGATGGAAGCCACCTTCATTATTCTTGTGCACCTCTACCTTGAACTTCTCTTCCTTATCTCCCTGCTTTACCTTCAAGAGCAAGTTAAACTTCGCAGAATCATCGATGACCAGTTTTGAAGTTTAACATTATCTTCTGTACCAAAACATTTCATCACTCACAATTCTAAGTTAAACATCACAGCACATCTAACAGAAAAATTCAACTTAACCATGTCAAGTTTGAAAACCAGTTTAAAAGACAAAGACCGAGAAAATTTCAAGAATCAGGCACTGACCTCAGCCTTTGCGTCAACAACCTCATGAAGCACATAAGGCAGCAACGAGTTAGACCTCTGCTGGAGGGTCCTGACAGCATGATCTGCTGCATCCTGAACTTGAGGGTCATGTGCAGGCACCGTTTGCCATCCTGGTTTGTGGCCATCTGATAACAAAACAAAGGTCAGCATCACAAGATAATAGCAAAATTACCGAGGTTCATCTATTCTAGTGATAGGTGGGAAAGGTATCAACAATCAGCAAGGAAAATATCACAAGGTCGGAAGGGACCATTATCCAAGGTGGTTTACTGGATCATAAGGAGACTCCTCCTGAGAAGAGGTAATAGGTCTGAAGCAATTACAAATATGAAAATACATGACCATTAGAAAGTTCATACAAGGATCATAAGTGACAAAAGTTATGAGGAAGTGACATTAAGAAGAATTCATAATTATAATGATAGAGCAGGAGAATAACTTTTAACAAAGTATAGTGCACCCGGATATGCACCCAATGAACAAAGACCCTTGAAAGCATATATAGAGTATCATAAGATATCACACCAAAACAACTGTAGTTATTCATACTTACTTTACCATTACAGCATCTGTTATAAAGAAAAGGGTTGACTATTTAATTTGCTTCGCTTTTATCTTCCAAATGTAAATCAGACACCAAAACTATAAGCATCACTGGGAATTAACATCAAAGATCAAAAGTTAAAAAGAATCAAATTACATAAGCATTATTCTATGTTCTTGAGTTCATTCTAATCAGTCAGCATGAGAAACAAAAGAAAAATAATATTCATCATAGTAGTCCTTCACTTACAAATGCAACGAATTCATGGTCTTTGCTCCTCTTTGAAGAGTTATTTCATAAGTACGATCACAAAGATCTTGCAAGAATAGTTCCAGAGCCTTAGCTGCAAAGAATTCCAGAATAACATCAAGAACATATGAGAGATAAGAACTAGCTGCGACATAAAGTTAATAATGCAGAAATTCAAAGCAACTCACAAACTAGAACAGGCACTGCTAGTGCTAACTTCCCACATCCTCATCTGCTTGCATTATCTTCTTTATTCGAGCCTGCAAATTGATGGTTCTGTTAGATAACAGAATTTTTCACAATACCTCACATTCTCAATCCTTATAACACGCAGTAAATAAGTGGAAGGATTCAATTAAGAAAAATTACATTTCAACATTCCTGTTAATTGGGGAAGAGTAAAAATTAAAGATTGAAACAACACCCATCCTTCTGCACAGATGTGCACGCACACATACATAGACTTAAATTGAAGCACACCAAAGGAGGAGACTATGCTGGCTTTTTAACAGGATTAGGCATGTCTTAAGAAAAAGATTTCCAAGTGAACAAATAATTTGACAATGCTAACTATTTAGTGGTGAACATATACAAAATGTGCAGTAGGTATTCAATATCTAATCATATGATTTGCTTGCATGATATTGGATTGGAGAGTGAAGAAGTTCATCCGAACATCAGATAGCAGCAAACAGTGAAATATTTTTTGAGGCCACTAAATCTGACTTCAGTTTGGATGGAGCCATTTTAACCTGTTGTATTCTGCTTAACCAATCTTTCACTCAATTTGGATGAATTAATATTAAATCCCTGTTACATAAAGGATACAGGTCCTACTGGCATCACTTCAAAGAATAAGAAACAAAGATGCACGCAATATTTAACCATTAACCAGATAACACCAAATCAAGCATAAATAACAGACCACCCAACTAGCCAAATGTTAAAAATTCACAATTTCTCCCAATTAGCTTGAAAATACAGAAAATATAGTTCTAAGCATACAAAAGAAGGCTCAGATTATTCCCCCTCCTCCCCAAAAAAATAAAAATAAAAATAAAAATAAAATAGCACTTCCATTTGATCAAAGAATGGACCTCATCCACATTGAACCCAAATAAAAAAAATTGAAACTTGCATAAAATAATTTGATGAGAAAGATGATGAACCTCTTTCTTGTTGTGCTCTTCAACTGTGAATCGAGCAAGGCCTTCGATTTTGGCACTGTTCTGAGCTCCTGGGGAATCATGCATACCTTCGGTATTTTCAATTCAGCGTTTTTTCTTGAACATTTCAGCATTTTTTTTTGGGTATAAAACACGTTTGTAGTTAAAAACTCTGTTTTATTTTAGCGTTTTCTGATAAAAATGCGTATACATTTTTTTAGACAAAAAAACAGACCCATTTCGATAAATATTTTGAAAAGTAACCTATTTTCGTATTTATTTTATAAAAAAACATTATTTTAATAAAAAAGCCTATTAATTGGTTATACTTAAAAAGCCTTTGTACTATTTACTTGCCAGTAGTTGTACTTCACTTTCGGAAATTCAATCTTTTTTCTTTATGTTAATCAAACTAATCATGCAACATTTACGTTAAATTCAATAATTTTTTTCTTTACTAAGTAATATAGCATGAACACTTTATAAGTTTAACATCATAATATTTTTTATTTTACTTTTTCATATTCATATAATATATTACAATAATGTTATGGAACTAAATGATCTATAACTAAGTGGTACTAAAATTGTCCTCAACTTATACATTTTATATTCAAATTTAGAATCGAGCAAAATGACTAAAAAAAATATAATTTTGCAAATTATTTACACAAATAGGATAATTTGAAAACTATTTATCAATTTGAGACAATTTTGATTAAATTATTAATAAACACACACAAAAAAAAATAGCATGACTCTACTTTAAAATAGAGTCACTTTACTTTAAAGTTGTGTGATTCATCTTGTTCTTATCCTATAAATAAAATAACTGAAAGTAACAATATTTTAGTAAATAATTTATATAGTGTTCTATTTTAATAAATAATTTACTAAAATATATTTTGTTAATCAATTTACCCTAAAATTGTTGCTAAAATTAAAAGATCAAAATTGGGAGCCCTAAAAAAAGACAACGTACATAACCCAAAAAAACAAAAAGCCTACTGGACTGTGTCCTATCTTGGAATGCAATTTGGTGTAAGTATGTGTTTCAGGGTTGAACTCTAGCTTAGTGTTCAAGCCCAACTAAATGCATCTTGGGCTACGGTTTCAGTAGTAAAATATAATTTGGGCTGAACTTTGATTAATTGATTAAATTGGTGGACCCATCTTAATCAGTTTTTTTTTGCTATAAATATTAGAAAAGAAGATTTGTTTATATGAATCTTGAATTATGTGCACCGAAAGCCCCTTCTTTAGTCCCAAGGACAAAAAGTGCCCTTCGTTTGAAGAAATAATTAAAAATAATAATTTACTTTTTCAAAATTACATTAATACCCTTACGTTCACCGACACGAACCACACACGGATACCGTTATCTTTCACATCTCATGAATGATATTTGAGAGCTTTCCAACGTATTTTGCCTGTCCTACACTACACATTTTCATTTTTTTTTTTTTAAAAAAGTAAAAAGTCCTTCACACTCTTTTGCTCCCTTACTTTGTAATTATTAGAGTGTTTACAAGAAAGAGAACAGCTAGTAATGGGATTAGAGAACAAAGTTAAGATGCTGCCTCCAAGATTGTAGTTGGCAACTGATAGTAATTATTAGAGTGTTTACCATAAAGAATTTTTCCCTTAAACAGGAGAAGTAAGATTGTCTAATTTAAGCTATTAGAGAATAAATTATTTAATATGATTTAATGATAAAAATCAAATAATTTATTTGAACTTTTATGTTATTATATAATTAAAAATAATATTTAATTATTTTAAAATATAAATATTATTAGTTACTACGTTATTTATAATATTTTTGCAAAAAAATAAAATTATAGATATTATGCAACGTCGCTTTCCCCCCAAACATTGTTGGTGAAACGTGTCACCTGCTTTGTTACAGAATCCCAACCAAATACGAGATTGAGAGGATGAGAATTGAGAATGTGTACAAAATCCGAAAATCACTCCCCAACTCTTTCTGTTGAGCTCACGTCAGTCAAAGGCAAATAAATCTTAGGGGGACCCACCTACCCAAACAAGAAGAGCAAGCATTATCCCCTGGACCAAACGTGGAGCGCCGTCGTTCAGCACCTTCTTAAATGATACGCGGTCGAATGGTGCATGCTGGCAACGCATTCGTTCACGTATACGTGGCACCATGCTGCTTCAGCCTACACTACCTGTCGGCAAAATCCAATAATTTTACCCTACACCTATTCACATCTTCCCTCATTAACTCATTCTACATCTACCGTTGATTTAATATCATCTTTTAAATCTCAATCATTATTCGTAATCAACGGTGCTAGATCTCCTATGCTCGAGAGCATTCTGCTCACACGGATTCTACTAGTTAAGCAATCGTTGTATAAGAGGCCCACTCTGTTTAGTCGAACGTTGCTATATTCAGATAATACTTGCTCTTTGAACTGAACCGAAAACAATGGCGGAGCAGTTAAAGAATACTCACTCGGCTCCAGCTCCGGCACCGGTTTCGGTGGCTCTGGAACCGCCTCTGGCTGAAGCGCCACCACTTGAAGAAAAGAAAGCGGTGGTTCCATCACCTGAGCCAGTGGAATCCAAAGCTCTTGCTGTAGTTGAGAGTAAGTTGTGTTCAAACTTTCTCACCTATGGTACTTGTGCTTTTGGGTTTTGTTTATTTTCCCGGAAAATATTATTGGTTTTCATTAAAACCCAGTTTTGAATGAGAACTTAGTGTTATTTTGAGTGTACAATTGGAGTAGATTGTGACTGTTCTATCTGTTTGGTTGCTGAGAAAGTGCTGGAAAATGAAAGGAGTGTAAAGTTAAGTCTATCTGTTATTCTTACTGACTAGTAGAAGTAATCCAACATTGACACTAATGAAATTTTAATTTCCTTTAGTTCTTCACTACTTTAATTAATTCAATTTACAAAATCTTATCCTCCTCTTTCTGATCAAAGAGTTCATGATGGGAATTTGATAAATTTTCCTTTTGTATATTGTTCTTTCGTGTGAATTTAAGGATATGGGTTAGATAATTCAATGAAAAGTTGTAATTTCTAAATTTCTTCCAATTATTCATCTTCCCTCTTGGTTGATTTGTCTGATGCTGCGTTCATAGCTCTGATCAGTGATCTTTAGGACAGATAGTAGATCTGTATGCTTTCTATATTGATACTATATCAATGGGGAAATCATTCAATTATTCAATGACCTTTATATATGTGTTAGAAGTTAATTTATAATTTATAAGGTCATGAGTTACATAGTTAAGTCAGAAGTTATTGGATAAGTTAATGGTTATGGGTTACATTGTAACTCCTCCATGAATTCAGGTATTAAGTCACTCCTAATTAGAAATAATTAGGACTATCTAATTTCTCTAGTTAATATTTTACTAGTCTGCTTATTTGTTCATACTTTCTTGAGCTGCAAAATTTCTAGATTTTCTAACAATATGATCTGTATTCTTTGGTTTGCAAAAGTTTGTTCCATTAGTTTATGTTTATGTAAAGCAGACGGCAACAAAAATGGCAATAATGCATGCTTTCCATTATTATTACTATTTTAGTTTGAAGGTGATGGCTACGTGAGTGGCAATCATGCAGCATGTTAGCCAGCAAACAGTTGTATTTATACTTCTTGATTTTAATATTAATTGATTTAATTATACAGATCTAATTAGGCTTTAACTCTATCAATTTTCTCTCAATAGTGGATATAGTATAGTATCTTATTCTATATATCAAGAGGGAATATCTCCCCTTTCTCCAAAAAAAAAAAAAAAAGAGCCATTTTCTTTAGACCCTAAATGGGGCCATAGAAATCAATTGGTCTCCCATGTTATGAGGAGAGTTGCTTGTCCACTCTGTATAATGATGCTTTAATTTAAAGCAAAAGTGATATTAAACTGTTTTCAGGGCTAGCTGGCTGTTTGTTTAATTTATTGCGAACACAGTGCGAATCCTAATCAGAACTCAATTATGAATGATAGCTCACATTTTACTTACTTTGTCAATGAATATTATTTTTTTGATGGATTCTTACTTGTCCTGGATATTGCTTGTTGGCAACTACATCACCCATACAGTATCTATATTTTCTTAGTTTTTATTTGCTGATCCATTACTTATCCTTGTAATAGGGGAAATTTGATTATTTAATATCTAATTGATCTAAATTTAGTAGCAGAAGATGGTGCTGTTTATACAGCTTTGGCAATCTGCTTCTCCTAGTTTTATATGTTAAATGTGTAAATAGTTTGATATAGTTGTTGGCCAATCATGGATATAACTACAGCATAACCTCATATGCTTTGACTATATGACCTTTATCTTTCTATCTTTTTCTGAAATTGTGATATATGAGTTATCAGAGTTGCAAAGAAAGGGCATAAAATGTTTTATTAAGTTGGTTATAATATTATATTCATACTTCTCCATATGACGTAAATATACTTCATATGAGGCTTTTTTGTTTTGACAATATTTCTTTTGGCTTTACAGAGATACCAGAACCTGTAAAAAAGCAACCGTCAGGAGGATCCATTGACAGGGGTGAGCGTTTTCTCATATTTCAGTTCACATTGTCTTTCAGTTGTTAAGATTTGATGGTTATTTAGTATTTTGAATATTTAAACCCTTGATCATATAGTTTTCTCACTAAAAAATTTGGATCTTTTCATTTCATAACGAGCCGAACGAGCCAATTATAGAACTATCCTGTCAGATTTCTGAACAATCTAGTTACTAGGCATATTTTGAATACATAGATTGATTTCTAGAAGACCCTTATCCATCTATCCCTTGTTCACCGATCACTTTCTGAGTATGCACATCAGCATATGTCTTGCTGAGAAAGTAACTTGTGTACTTCTATGTTCTACAGATGTTGCTCTTGCTGAAGTAGAAAAAGAGAAGAGGCTTTCTTACGTCAAGGCATGGGAAGAAAGTGAAAAAACCAAAGCTGAGAACAAGTAAGACTTCATCTTAATGTTCTTTTTACAGTTTGCCATGCTTGGCATAAAATTAAGTCACATTGCGAAAAGAACCCTCACTTCAGTTTCGTTTGATATATTGGATTATCTGTTTAGACACAATTTCATCCAAAAGCTACCAATAATGTCAGTACTTAACTGTCTCAAAAGACTAGAAACTTGATTCTATAAACGCCAAATATGCAATGTCCATGCAGAATATGAAAGAAATGGATTTACAATTTTCAAATGTTCTTTGAAAATTACGTTTTAGTTTTGTTTCTTAGTGCTCGGTTTTCATTGCTGAAACTTGAAAACAACTGTGATCTGTTAACAGAGCCCAAAAGAAGCTCTCTTCTGTTATCGCTTGGGAAAACAGCAAGAAAGCAGCTATTGAAGCTAAGCTGAAGAAAATCGAGGTAACTGCTACCCTGTTGTTCAGCGAATTATTGACATGACAGTTCTTTTGCATTATACCTGCTAGAACCCAGAGAAGCACATCCTTTCCAAAGATCATACAATAATTAATAATTTGAGAAGTTAGGGAAAATATTATTTCTTTAGTTAAAATGCATCTATGGAAACATTTTGTTCATGAAAGTTACAGAGAAAATTGTAGATTACCCTCAATAAGACAGAAGAGGAGAAAAAGAGGAGGGAGGAGGGGGATTATATAAATGGACCCATGTAAACATTCAAGTACTTTTATAACTAGATTGCAATTTAACGCTCTCAAGTCTGAGCAGGAAGAACTGGAGAGAAAGAAAGCAGAATATGGTGAAAAAATGAAAAACCAGATAGCCTTAGTTCACAAGGAAGCAGAAGAGAAGAGGGCAATTGTGGAAGCCAAGCGCGGTGAAGAAATTCTCAAGGCAGAGGAATTGGCTGCAAAATACCGTGCAACTGGAAGGACTCCAAAGAAGGTCCTTGGATGGTTTTAGAACTTTTGCATTTGGTCCTGATGTGATAGAAATAAAGTGTAATTTGCAAATTTTGTGTATAAATTTCTTGTTTGTTTTTTTTTTCTTTTTGGGTAAAAAGTTTTCTTTTGTTCTTGTATGTTGTTTTGTGTGTAAATCTATCATGTCAGACAGATTTTATTACAATTCATATATGGTTGTATAGTTATAGCACGTTTTATTTGAGTAATACAAATCTGCAATTTTGTCTGTCTTGAGGAGCTTCACAACCGTTGATGACTAAAACCATCTTCCAAGAAGTTAACTCTGAAAATGATAAATATGCAAATATCAATACATTGATGAGAAAAAAATGAGATAAACATGCCTAAAATATAATATAGGGCGAGGTAATACTATTTCTCATATATACTGATCCAACTAAGTCTAACAATCAAAATTTAGCATTCTCATCCATGCTGAACAACCATCATATTCAGCCAATTGCTACATGCTATGCTCTTACTCCTTCAATGGCTTAGATAGAAACACCAGAAAGTAGTTAACCAAATGCTACATAATACCATATCATACCAATAACCTGCACTAAAGGGGACAAATATAAGAGTTCCCTTCCAAGAAGCTCATGTCATTGTTTATGGGAAAATCTAACCACAGCTGCAATGCAGTGTCTGAAGAATCTTCCAAGTCATTAGAGCTTGATGAATCACATCCATTCTTAACATCTTCAGCATATGCCTTGCTGCTGCTTCTCCACCCAAACTCTTCATTTAAATTGCTAGCCGGGGTTGAAGTCCCCACTGGGTTCGATGCCACTTCTGTTGTTATGGCAGAACCTGGAGAAATGGGGCTATGGCATGCAGTTTTACCATCTGCCTTGTGAATCTTACGAAATGATTCTCCAACTTCAGAGTTCCAAACGCGGAGGAAATAGTCAGAATCAGTTTTGGCATTTGAGGGACTGAATAGAGATGACTCTCTAGAGAGCCTTGCCTCTGCTTCAAGCCTTGCACTCTCCCACTGTGCCATGTGACGAGTGGAAACTGAGGCCTGTGCCTTGTCAATTGGGCAACGAGGGGTCACTGGCTCATGGGTTTGTGGATCAAGTCCCATGCATACAAGGCGCTTCTTCAAGTGAGTATTCCATAAATTCTTTATCTCATTGTCTGTTCTTCCTGGTAGTTGAGCAGCAATTGCAGCCCACCTGAAATTTAATTGTTTGTCCAACACTTTCAAGAAAACTTAACAGCGTCTAGTTATAAAGAGTTGCAAATGCAGTTCCCATTGAGCTTCATCTGCCAGAGTCTAAAAGGTCTTTAATGCCATGAAATCAGAGACTAGTCTCCAAGTATAGAAGTCAAAATATTGGGTCCAAAGGGGACAAGAAGCACACATCAAAGTTCACCATTATTACATCTTGTTTCTGTACCTTCTTAAAAAAAAAAAATTCTATAGTATATATAGTAATGCAAGGTGGGAAATTTCAAACAACATAGATAAAATCTCTCAATTTTCTCAAAGATATGCTAATGGGTTAATCAAAGAGGATGGCTTGGAGACTGTATTTGACAATAATAAGAGCAATTATAATTTATAATTTTCAGATGCACCAATATTCACAACTGTTTTGTCTAGTCCTATGGGCACATGCATCACTTAAGTCAGCACCTACACAGGTAAATTTCCATTGAGAGCTTTTCTTGTTAACTCAGATGGTGACACTCGTGCAAATGTGCACTCAAGTGGTGTATAACTATTATTATTATAATTCTTCTATAATGAAACTAAAAGTTGTTTAGATGTGTGCATCTAAATGTCATGGCAACTTGCATTATTTAGTCTAAAACGGATTCCAAGCACATAAGGTAAAATGGAAAGACTACTCCTTTGTGGGCTCTAGCTAATACTTCTCTCTAGTGCCTCCTCATATGTTGGAAGCATTCCAATAAGGGAGAAAGTTACAAGTTAAAAGTTGAAAGCAAGTGTGAGAGAGTGAGAAGATGAATTAATGAACTACCTATTCCCAAGGATGGCATGAAGCTGTATGACAAGCTTCTCTTCCTCACTAGTAAAAGGACCACGTTTAATATCAGGTCTCAGATAGTTCGTCCACCTAAGCCGGCAACTCTTCCCACAGCGAAGAAGACCTATAATGAAAGAAAATCTTATAATCCAAAGAAATAAATAATAACCAATTATAAACTGGTTCTTGTACCCAAGGGGAAAAAGAAAAAAAGATAAAGATAAGCCCTCTGCTTTAGTTGTTTGACTTACTAGAGGTAAATGCAAACAAATAAAGTAGGTGAAGGAAACATTCAAAACGGTGGATTTTGCACTTTGGCTAGATTAATAGAGGTGAAGTTAAAGAGTAGAGGTAGAGCAATAGAAGAACATTGCCAAAAAAAAAAAAGTTGGTTAAATAAACACAATATAATGCACCATTTAAGACACCAAAAATTGTCTCACACTTCAAAATAATCTCCTTTTAACAGTCCTCGCTTCTTCAGATTTTCTCAGAAAGCGAACAGGAACAGTGGGAGAAGAAGGGTTAAGGCTCTCGATAGTTTCATAGAACTTTCGTGAGATGGTAAATCGGTAGGACTAGGTACTATAAAGCCAAATTGAAAGTTTCTCTTACCCTTTATTGAATATTGTTCTGTAAACAATTATCATTCGAGCAAGACATAAAACTATCCAAGACATTTGTANAAACACAATATAATGCACCATTTAAGACACCAAAAATTGTCTCTCACTTCAAAATAATCTCCTTTTAACAGTCCTCGCTTCTTCAGATTTTCTCAGAAAGCGAACAGGAAGAGTGGGAGAAGAAGGGTTAAGGCTCTCGATAGTTTCATAGAACTTTCGTGAGATGGTAAATCGGTAGGACTAGGTACTATAAAGCCAAATTGAAAGTTTCTCTTACCCTTTATTGAATATTGTTCTGTAAACAATTATCATTCGAGCAAGACATAAAACTATCCAAGACATTTGTAAACAAGCATTACCAAGACAAAAGAGGTTAGGTAGCGGTCTAATGTGAAAATCCAAATTTCCCACCAAAAAGATGTTCTTTAAGAAACATGCTACAAATCGTTGAAAAAGCTGCTTCAAAAGCAGCATTTTTATGGCTTTTTTTTTTTTATTTGAAAAAGAGAATTTATTGCTGGAGTTTAGTTTCATGACCAAAACCAAAATCTACCAAAAGAGAGACAAAGATGAAAACCTGCCAACTTGGGGAGAGAACGCCAGCTTCCATGACCACCATTCTTCTTGATAAAATTAACAAGAATCTCATCTTCTTCAGCTGTCCATGGCCCTTTCTTCAAACCCCTCTTATCACAACACGGTGTCCTTCCCATTCCTTCTTCAACCCCCAAAACCAAAAGACATAAACTAAGAAAAGACCATAAAAATGGCAAAATACCCTTTAAAGTTTACACCTTTAGATCAAATTTTCCATCTTGGACACTATTGACTATACCCACCAAAAATAAACAAGAAAAACTCTTAAAGCCTCAAACTTTCGAGAGAGTAAAAACAGGCAGAGTAGCAGAGACAAGGAAAAGTAAACAGGGAACAGGGGAGGGTTATGTTAAAAAAGAGGATCTAAAGCATTCGAGGGAGATGTTGTTGAAGAAGTGGGTTTGCAAGGACGGTCAGCGAGTTTCAAGCTGGTTTTTGCAATAAATGTGGGTGCAGGAGCATTGACACGTTGAATCATCATTGAGACAAAAAACTTGCACAAACAATGAAAGAGAGTTAATGGGTGTGCCTTCTATTTTGAGGTTGTCAATTTGCACAGAAGAAGGATGAGAGAGAAGCCAGATGCAGTGAAGACGATAGTGAAAGCATTAATGGCAAGGACATAAAAAATAATAGAAAACAATAAAGAAAGCATTAATGGCGGATTCTCTCAGAGAAGTCAGTGTAGGATTGAACATCAACACAAACAGTGACATGCACAGAGATAGGAGGGAAGGAAGGGGGAAAGCATTAATAGTGGGGATAATAATGACATGCAGAGTACGGACACACCATGAAGTGACCATCTATTTTTACTACAGCCACCGAGTCAATCTCTTTCTTCTTTATGGCCAGAAAGAAAAGAAAAGAAAAGAAAAGAATAAGTCTTTCGTCTTAAGAAATTTCATTATTGCGTGTTGATTGGGTTGGTTGCTTTTCTTATCCGATGTTGTTTTTTTTTTTTATTTTTAAGGGCGATAGCACTATATATCTTTATGAAAATTTAATGAGATTTATAATTTAATTTTAATATTATTATAAATATAAAAAAAACGTCTTAAAAATTAAATTATTTAATAAATGATAAAATATAAAAAAACGTCTTAAAAATTAAATTANTTAAAAAAATATTTTTAATATATATTTTTATATTATATTATTATTATATTTTATAAAAAATTATGTATTTTAATATATATTAAGTAATTATATTTTTTAAAATTTTTGTAATTACATTAAAATTATTAGGTGAGTCTCACTTGAACCTACTCAATTGAGGTGTATAGTGTCATTACCCTCTAAGAGGTTAGAGGATAGTAGTATGGTGAGCATTATGCTATCATTCTTTTATCTTTAAATTGATAGAATTCAATGAGACTTACAATGTAATTTTAGTGTCATTATGAAAATTTTTGAAAAATGAGTCACCTAATATGTACTAAAACACATAGTTTCTTCTAAAATGTAATAACAGCACAATATAAAAAAGCGTGTCAAAAAGTAAACTTTAAAAAATTATTTATTGATACGCTTTCATATATTGTGCCATCCTTATGTTTTATAAAGAACTTTATGTCTTAACACATATTGAGTAATATAATTTTTTGAGATTTTCACAATGACACCAAAATTACATTATAACTTTTAATTGATCCTATGTGTGAATAAGAGTTGATAGCATAAGAAGTTATAGCCTTTTTTATCTTTTCAAATTTAGTTAATCTCAACTTGATGTTCAATCCAAACTCTTTGCTTAATCAATATTTTGTTGGAGAATGAATCTCTAACTCATAAAACGAAACTTTAAAAAAAAAATTATTTTAACGTTAAAGTTATATATTTAGACAAATTTAAGTTGGTGAAATTGAGAATAATAAGAAATTTATGGTTGATTTTTTTTTTTTTCAAAAAAAAAGTCCAAGGTTGCACAAGTTCGGATAATGTTTAAGACTTCAACTTGTGGGGTTGAATATTCATTTCTCCAATTCAATATGACCATACACGTCTTGTGCATTCAACAAATTAAAGCGACAAAAGCTACAGCAAGCCCAATGTGCGTGGACAGAAAATAAGGAAATAAAAACGAAGGAAGATAACTTTTTTTTTTTTAGATTTTAACCTCTTAATTATCTCTTACATATTATTCAAATTCCTTAACATTAAACTTGAAGAGAATTTATTATTTATTTTTCATTACTGATTACTTCATATATCAGGCCCAAAAATAATGAGAAAAATAATAAAGATTCATCTTCTCTAGAAAGAAAAATTAACATATCAAACTCTATAGTTATTTTTTCATTTTATGTCATTTTTAAACCAAACGAATTATTAACTCAAAATTCACTTAGGAAGATTAACACTATTTTTTTCTTTTGGTCTTAATGATAAAGAAATCTTCCAACTAATTTTTGTACACCAAAACTAAATTATTTCCTGAATGATATTAAGGACACACCATACCATAACACTGGTTTTTATATTTGATAATGAGATGTAACATATAGTAGAGAATTTTCCATTAGGCCGAACCATCATGGGCCTGTAAACTTGAAAGGAAGCATTAAAGCCCATCATGACCCTATTTCCTGTTAAGACCCAGAGTGAGCAGTTTTTGCGTTGATTCACGGCGAGTTGGCGACTGCGTTTGGTGCAGTTGGCTAGCTGTGAATGAAAGACTTGGTTTTTTCCTTTTGATGAGGAATGTTGAAATTTGCAATGGGTTTTAATCTTTTGTGCTTAGGGTTTTTCATATTTCTTGCAAAGCGAGGTTGTTGATTGGGGTACCATTACCAAATAGTGACATGCATGAACAAAGCCCAAGTTTCCATGACACAAATATGAAAGCAGAGATATAGATCTTACGAAACGAAATCAAGGAAGATTAAAACGGTAAAGACCATCAATTCTTATATTCATAATCATATTTCTTCAGCTCAGGTTATCAGGTTAGGTACTACCGTACTAGTTGAATTTAGTTCAGAGTAGTAACAAAACGAAAGACGAGCAACACTGTAGAAAAAAACCAGAAACAATAATAGCATTTGGGAGTGAATGAAAAGCTTGGTTTTAACTTTAACCTTTTCATTTTCATGAGGAACTTAATAAGAATGAGTGAGATCTAGCGGTTCATTCACCGTATACAGTCGAGAATGCTTTTGGGAATTGGTAGAACCGTTGAAGTTCCCAGTTCTCACCCTGTTTGTGCTTATAGATTGGGTCTCTTCTTCGTCTCTTTCTGCTTCCAGAGATGAGTTTGATGATGAGTTATGAAAGCTGCAGAGATATAGAACATAGAATACAGGAACAACTAAACAAAGATATATATAATATATAAATAAATACATTTTTATTCATATTTCTTTACGTACTACATATCTCCACTTCCAAATAGGTTAGTGTAGATAAAAATCACCCAAACCAAACCACATCCACAAACCTAGACAGTAGAAATAAAAGAAAAACAAATCCACTTGCAAGCAAGAAATAAATGGAGAAGAAGGAAGAAAAATGTTAATGGAGTCGAAGTTGATGAAAATGGGATCATGTTGTTGCAGATGGATGGATCATTTCTTGCTATATAGATTACGTGGGTGAAAAATCTCTTGTATAGTGGGTAGTGATTTAGAAGGCGTCGAGGTAGTTGAAGTGGAAGGGGAAGCAGTTCCCATTTTGGTTGGTGGGGGAGGACAAAGACAGGTTTGGATGTTAATGGATGCTAAGGAACATGCACCTGAAGTAGAGGAAGCACTGCTTCCCTGCTGGTTTGGTGGATTGGAACAAAGGGAAGCTTGAATATCCTTTTTGGGAGGAGCCATTGTTGCTGTTCTTGAAGCCCCACAACTATAAGTGTAATTTGCTAAGAGGGGTTTACTATTTATAGACGCCCACGGGGAATTCTAGTCACTTGCTAGTTGCTAGAAGCACATCCAAATGGGACATGCAAATTTTGGGGACCTACCAATTTGTTGAGGGGGACTTTAATTTACCCCAAGTAAAAATATAGGGTTATATAACCTCATCCTAGGTGGCACAGTCACCACCATTTCTTGTGTTATGTGCCAAATCTAATGGTGAGTATTTATTTTTGGTTACCTGTTAAGTTGGTCATTTCTCAACTTGTGTGACAGTATTAATGTGACCCACTAATTTAACTAAAATTGTGTTAGCACCGCACCCCACTTAAAATAACAATATATGTTAAATTTTTTTTTTAGTAATTAAATTATGTTAAAGTTGAAAATACACAAAGTATGATATTCCTCTCCATTTATATATTTTTCACAAACAAATTTATGAAATTTTTTTAAAAGAATTATATTCAAATTTATATATAAAGATTCACAATTTAAAATAAAATTTTAAGCATGATAAAATTTAAAAATATACATTAATAAATAGATTAAGNACATAGGATGAGGTTGTTTAACCCATTTTTGCATGAGGTCCGTTAAAGCCCCCCATTTGTTGAATGGGATTACTTTTGGTTTGTATATTGGGTGCTTACATATGTCATCGGGAAACACACATCAATTGCTATAGTCACTTTTTCAAGGGGATTACGTTTGGCTTTATGTTAGGGGATTACATATCATGGTGAATCAAACGTCATTAAATCAATTATTCAAGGGCTTTTCTTTTTTGGCTTATTTTTTGGGGGATTGCCTACCAATACCATGGGGGTAACAGATGACGACAATATGCGAGTCAAAAATTTTAAGGGATTACTTTGGGCTTTATGTTAATGGATTAACAAATCATGGTGTGAATCAAACGTCATTAAGTCAATTATTCAAGGGTTTTTCTTTTTTGGCTTATTTTTTAGGGGATTGCCTGCCAATACCATGGGGGTAGCTAGCAGATGACGACAATATGCGAGTCAAATATTTTAAGGGATTACTTTTGGCTTGTATGTTCGGTGCTTACATGTCACAGGGAAGCAAATGTCCTTAAGCAAGTCAATTTCTCAAGAGGATTACTTTTGGCTTATATGTTCAAGGGGATTACTTTCGGCTTCTATGTTCGGTGCTTACATATCATAGGGAAGCAAATTAACGTCATTAAGCAAGTCAATTTTTCAAGGGGATTGCTTTTGGCTTATATCTTATCATGGGATTAAATGTCATGAATTGAAGAAGCAAACGTCACTAAGCAAAGTCAATTTCTCAAGAGGATCACTTTTGGCCCATATAATATAGATTTCATGTCATGGGGAAGCAAACGTCATTAAGCAAATCAATTTTTCAATGGGATTATCTTTGGCTTTTATGTTAGGGGATTACATGTCATGGGAAGCACACATCAATATGCTAGCCCAGTCTTCAATGGGATCACTTTTGGCTTTTCTGTTAGGGGATTACAAGTCATGAGGAAGCACACATCATATGCTATCTAGCCAAATTTTCAAGGGGATCACTTTTGGCTTTTCTGTTAGGGGATTGCAAGCCATGTCTCATGAGGAAGCACACGCCAATAAGCTAGGCAAATTTTTCAAGGGGATTATCTTTGGCTTTTTGTTAGGGGATTACATGTCATGGGAAGCACACGCCAATAAGCTAGACAAATTTTTCAAGGGGGATTATCTTTGGCTTTTATGTTAGGGGATTACATGTCATGGGAAGCACACATCAATATGCTAGCCCAGTCTTCAATGGGATCACTTTTGGCTTTTCTGTTAGGGGATTACAAGTCATGAGGAAGCACACATCATATGCTATCTAGCCAAATTTTCAAGGGGATCACTTTTGGCTTTTCTGTTAGGGGATTGCAAGCCATGTCTCATGAGGAAGCACACGCCAATAAGCTAGGCAAATTTTTCAAGGGGATTATCTTTGGCTTTTTGTTAGGGGATTACATGTCATGGGAAGCACACGCCAATAAGCTAGACAAATTTTTCAAGGGGGATTATCTTTGGCTTTTATGTTAGGGGATTACATGTCATGGGAAGCACACATCAATATGCTAGCCCAGTCTTCAATGGGATCACTTTTGGCTTTTCTGTTAGGGGATTACAAGTCATGAGGAAGCTATCTAGCCAAATTTTCAAGGGGATCACTTTTGGCTTTTCTGTTAGGGGATTGCAAGCCATGTCTCATGAGGAAGCACACGCCAATAAGCTAGGCAAATTTTTCAAGGGGATTATCTTTGGCTTTATGTTAGGGGATTACATGTCATGGGAAGCACACGCCAATAAGCTAGACAAATTTTTCAAGGGGGATTATCTTTGGCTTTTATGTTAGGGGATTACATGTCATGGGAAGCACACATCAATATGCTAGCCCAGTCTTCAATGGGATCACTTTTGGCTTTTCTGTTAGGGGATTACAAGTCATGAGGAAGCACACATCATATGCTATCTAGCCAAATTTTCAAGGGGATCACTTTTGGCTTTTCTGTTAGGGGATTGCAAGCCATGTCTCATGAGGAAGCACACGCCAATAAGCTAGGCAAATTTTTCAAGGGGATTATCTTTGGCTTTTATGTCAGGGGATTACATGTCATGGGAAGCACACGCCAATAAGCTAGGCAAATTTTTCAAGGGGGATTATCATTGGCTTTTATGTTAGGGGATTACATGTCATGGGAAGCACACATCAATATGCTAGCCAGTCTTCAATGGGATCACTTTTGGCTTTTCTGTTAGGGGAATAAGGTCATGAGGAAGCTATCTAGCCAAATTTTCAAGGAGATCACTTTTGGCTTTTCTGTTAGGGGATTGCAAGCCATGTCTCATGAGGAAGCACACGCCAATAAGCTAGGCAAATTTTTCAAGGGGATTATCTTTGGCTTTTATGTTAGGGGTTTACATGTCATGGGAAGGACACATCAATATGCTAGTCAAATTTTCAAAGGGATCACTTTTGGCTTTTCTGTTAGGGGATTGCATGCCATGTCTCATGAGGAAGCACACGCCAATGAGCTAGGCAAATTTTTCAAGGGGATTAATACTTTTTGGCTTTTGTGTTAGGGGTTTACGTGTCATGGGGAAGCACACGTCATCAAGCTAGTCAGTTTTTCAACTCTCGAAGAGTTTGGCATGTGTGCCAGGGGTTTACATGTCATGGGCAAGTACACGGCATTAAGCTAGTCAATTTTGGCTTTTGTGGTAGGGGATTACATGTCATGGGTTCAAACACGTCAATAAACTAGTCAAATTTCTGGTGGATTAGTATTACTTGATAGAAGCACTAGCACGTGAATGGTGCAAGGGGGAGGAGTTTAATCATGCTAGAAGCACATGGGATGGGAGTACAAATACTTTTAAGCAAGTAGACCAAGGAGATCACATTCCATGGGGAAGGCAAGCAAACCTCAATAAACATAGTCAATTTTTCAAGAGACTTCGGAATTACTTGATAGAAGCACAAGTACACGAGAACATTTTTTTTATTATTTGACCATGGGGGAAACGGGGTTGGGATTTACATGCTAGTAGCACATGGGAGGCACGGCAATTTTTTGCAGATTACATACTTTTAGTAATTAAGTATATCAAGGGAATTAGGTGGGGGGTTGGAGGGAGAAGAACAACGAGTTACTTTGTCTTTATAGAAGGAGTAGCCCATCAACGTTTGAAAGGGTGAAAGGGTATGGTTTACATGCTAAAACAACGTCAATTTATTTTGGCGTTTACATACTAGAAGTACATGGAAAGCACATAATTTTTTTTGAGGGGATCTCATATTACTTTTAGCGAAGCACAACAACTTCAAGTTTTAAAGGTGATTAATTTTGGCTTTGCCTTGATACAAACACATGAATTTTCAAGAGGATTACCTTTATAGAAAGCACAAACACGTCATTTTTTGAAGGGGGTGATAAGATAGGGTATGCATAAAAACATCAATTTTTCAAGAGGTTTCCATGCTAGAAGCACATGGAAAGCACATAAATTTTTTTGTGGATTACATATAACAACCCCAATTGGGGATTGTGTGGGACTTACTTGCTAGAAGCACGTGGAAAGTATGTGTTAGTTTTGGACATTTTAGGTGACTGAGAATTTTTATTTCAACTGTAGAATTTGATTATTTCTTTTTAAATTTCCATTTGCTCTTTAGAATACTTCTAGGCAACCCCAATAATCGTGTGTCAATTTTGGAGAGAGATAGAATGTGCACGGTCAGGTTCAGGGAAGCTACCGTGGTCGTTCGGACTTGCAGTTCCAGTCCAGTCTCTAACGACGGTGCAACCAACCGGTCACAAAGCCGTAGATGGAACACGGGGGTGACGACGGGAACATGTAAAATCAACGACGTCGTTTGGATCAACAGTCAACACCCCCACGATCTGGCACCGCCAACACTGCTAGGTTTGGCGAGGAGAAAGTTGAAGGGAAAGTGGAGGAGGGTGATAATGATTAGGGTTTTGGTTATTTATATTTATATTGCTATCCTAGCTATCACCATGGAATTATGAATAGTTACTTTTTCTGCACCAAACAGTCCCACAAATCACGTTCACGTCGTTAAAAAAGCACAGATACTGATCAGCCAATACTCCAAGAAGCAGAGCTACTTACAGAACAAAGAAATTATAAGAGATAACAAAATACATTACTTTCCCACATAATTCAAGTAGAAACAAAGCAAAACATAATTACATAAGACTAGAAAAAATTAAAATGATAAAAAGGCCAAGAAACAAGAACAGCCACCAACAAAGATCTCAACACACAAAGGGCACATGACATGGTGATGAATGTTGATAGGGAGGTAATATTAATTGTGATGGAGTTGATGAAGATGGGATCATATTCATGGTGCATGGTCCTGAGGAATCATTTCTTGGTAGTAGCTTTAAAGAAAATCTTTTGTATGGTGGGCAGAGTAGTTACACTGCTCGAAGAAGAAGAACTAGATGAAGGGGTGGTGGAAGAAGAAGAAGAACTGGATGAAGAACCAGTTCCACTTCTCTTGTTGTTCTGAGGAGAAAAAATGGCTTGTGCATCTAATTTCTTCGGAGGAGCCATTGATATTCTATGCTCACAAGCTATTCACACACCACAAATCACAGCAATTTGGCTGCAGAGATCACCCTATCTATCTATTTATAGACACAACTCTTATACTTTCATCCGTTGATGCTTTGGATTTCTTGAGATATTGTGCCAAATATTATTTAAATAGTATTTTTTATTTTCTTGAACCTCTTTACTTGATCTTGTTTAATAAAAATAAATTACATATTATATAGAAAGATATAAAAAAAAAAATTCTACCCTTGGAAACAACTAGAGAAATACATTTTTTTTTCATTCATAAATTAAACTGTAACTGTAATTATAAGTGAATAAAAATTTAAATGTAAGAATGGGATTATAATGAAAAGGTTTAATTTGATTATAACTTAGACAATATATACTTTGTAAAGAAAAAATCCGTCTCAATTAATGGGACAAAGTATATCCAGCATTTTCTACATCTGTTCTAAAATATTGCCTAATTGATCTTTGGGAATTTATGGGGAACAATTTGAAGGTGCAATTTGTCCTTATGCAGAATTGGTGACGTATTGTTATAATCAAGCCAT
>QAOA01002231.1:96011-278630 GCA_003255065.1 Cercis canadensis
TTTATTAGTGTAGTGTCATATTAATTTGGGTTTTAACTATCATTTAGGTTGACAATTAGAACGTGACAATGATTTTTAGAACAAGATGGTTCTCATACATTATCTTTGGAGGTAAAGCTATTTTACAAGTAGAAGAAAAGTAACTAATAAGAATTTCTATTTTGTATCATGAAAAAAATTATTGAAACTATTCCCATTAGTCATGCATTTTTAGAGATTGAAGATTTTTTAATTCAACACTTAATATAGTTTAACTAAAACTAAGTGCATAAAATTGAATTAGAGAGTTTTCAAATTTATGAAATTGAGTTAGAACTTTTTTAGTTTTTTTAACTATGAGGCTGATTTATAATAAGTGAAAATTTTGTTGTCAAAAACTATATTAAATATTCTGATGCCTATAGCAGGTTGAGTAAATGTATGGACCCCACTATTGCACATTTGTTACAACTTGAGTGGCCCATATAAGATGGGGTTGTTTAACCCCATTTTTGCATGTAGTCAGTTAAAATCCCCCTTAAATTTTGGCTTTTTTCTGTCTTGATTGAAGCATTCCAATTTCTAAGGAGATTGCTTTTATAGAAGCACTAGCACGTGAATGTGAGTACAAATACTTTTAAGCAAGTAGACCAAGGAGATCACATTCCATGGGGAAGGGAAGCACACCTCATTAACACGAATTTCATTTTATTATATATGTTCCATTGTCAAGCTGAAGAGAGAGAAGATCAAGTGGGTTCCTTTGTCATTTACAAGAGAGAAAGAGGTCATGGATTTGCCATGGCTTTTTTGTTGTTTAGAGAAAATTTTATCATTAAAATTAAATACTAGAATAAAGAGTTATAAAGACAAACTGACTAACATGAAAAGACAGTTTGGGTTGGGGTAATTTTTCGGTTTAAGACGAAGTTATGTAAAAATTCTCAAAATAAGAATATTATAAAAAATTTAATAGCAAAAATAAATATAGATAATTTTATACTTCTAAAAAAAAAAAAGAAAACATATGACAATGAAAATCTTAACTACAATAACATTAAAAAAACTGAAGAATGGTAGAATGAGAGAGAACAAAGAGAAGTACTATATTTTTATTAGAGCCTAGAGAATATTTAAGAATTTTAAAGAAAAAAAATTATTAAAATTAACTAAAATCAAATAATCACAATTAAAAAGGATTGATGTTTCAAATTTTAACTTTCTGGTAATACTGATACATTTCATATATCATATAGCATATTTATTTAAATAATAATAATAAATAACTGAGTTAAATTAGTTACTATTTTTGCTAATCCAAATACAACCCAACCCAACCCATATAAAAATTTAAGCCAAACCAACCCATCAGTTTAGTTTGAGTTAATCAGTTTAGTCAGGTTGATTTAAGTTTTGAACAAGCCTAATAGTTAGTTAAGACAATACCTCCTTTCGGTAATGGCCCAAAAAATACCTTAAAATTCTGTCAACTCATTAATCATGTTTATTTACTGACATTCAAGTCACATAACATAACAATCTCGTTAGTTGAAACTTACTATAAATCATGTTTGTTTACGAAATTCTAGTCACCTAAAACATATGGAGTCGCGTCTATGTAATTGCCCATCCAGAATCCACTTTGGGGCAATCAGCACTCATTTTTATGTTCCGAGAAATAAAGACATAGCATCATCTTAGCAAGAATTAATTTCAATTCTCTCAATTTCATTCGCAAGAAGCTTCACTTACCAAAATTTACGACAAATGTAGAGCATTACAAGCAAGCTGCCACTAAGAATAATTAATAGTCATGAAATATGAACCATCCGAAATATGACAAATTGACGCTAGTGCAAGTGGATTTTAACCAAAGCCACTTGTGTGTGAAAATACATCCATGCACTTGAGAGCCACTAGTAGCATACTGTTTCTACAACAGTTGTCTGCATACCCTAAAGCAATTAACATTTGGAGTAGAATCCAAATAACTTTTGAGGGCCCTTCAACTGGCAATGTTGGTGTTAAATATATTGCCGAAAGCAATTGCATGGATAGTCGAGGATGTAGCATAGGAGCCGCAGAGATTCAGAAACTTATGATGAGTAAATCTAGGATGAATTTATGAGGGAAACCACAATGACAGACTAAATAGCATAGTTAAAGAGGAATATATTCTGCATGAAGTACATCCCTAAACAGTGCAAGAACGAAAAAACTAAGGGATAATAGTTAGTAACAAACACATCTGCAAATGTTGTCAAAGAAAACCCAAACTGGACCCACCATCTACCTGGCAGTTATAAGCCAATTTTAAACTTTCTCAAGGTATATTAATGTTTTAGGGCTCTCAACCAGAAATTAATGAAAAAGCATTCAACAAGGATCCAACAACAACCCAATTTTCAAAGTGCATCCTCATGCAGATCTAGATACACACCTGCTTGTACGGATAATCGGAACAACCTGAAAGACAGGAAAACATACAGATCACCACCTGCAACTACATAATCATTAGGCATAAAGTGCTACATAGAACTAGTCAAGTTTTGGGGTGGGAATCCTCCACATATGGTCATATTCTTTTTCTTTTTTTGCATAATTAGCATCACTATAAAATGAAGTTCATTTGTATAAGCTTATTAAATTGGGAAAGTTAATAGAAATCACATAATACTAATCATTTAAGTCCCACAAAATCACAATAATAAAACAACTTCTTTTGGATGTTCTTTTCCTTCATGAAAAGTAAGTTTTTTTTTTTTTCAAAAAAACATAAATATATTAAAAACAAAAGTTGTGCAATGGTGTAATACTATAAAGCTCGTTTAAATTAGAAAGGCTAATAGAAACCATATATACTACTAATCATTGAAGTCCACTAAAATCAACACAATAAAATCATTTCTTATGGTTTTTTTTCTTTCTTCATAAAAAACAAAAGTAGTGTAATAATGTTACTAGAAGTACACGTATATTCTTTTCCTAAATAGGATTTAATCACAATAGGAAAATCTTATCATGAGATTATTTTATTTGTTTTCTACCAAACTGACTTGATGGAACTTTTAAAAAGAAAAACTTGTACCTTCATTAGCACTTTCAAACCAAGGACCATAATGCAAATCAGAAATATGAAAGGAAATGTTTTCCCATCACTCACCATTGCTGCTCAGTCACTGTCGTGAACACAACCCTGATATTTACCACTAATCACCGGCAATAAATCGCCTGATCAATGTGTGGTGGAATTTGCTTTATTTCAGTGCCAAGTTCTTGTTCAATCCTATATCTGAATAAAATAGATGGAAAAACATATTAGAACAGAAACCTACATCAGGTGTCTTGGAATTCATTGAACTGTGAATTACATACAAGTTAAAGCGGTCCTCATAAGTGATCAAGTTCACTGCTAAACCAAGGTGCCCAAACCTCCCTGACCGACCAACCTGCACATGGACAAAATATCCATTAGAACTTGCACAGAGAAACCCAGATGCAACAATGCAATACAATTAGACAGGGGAAAAAGCAGACATATCAAACATACCCTGTGCAGATAAGTTTCTGAGTTCTTGGGAAAATCAAAATTAATAACCACATTGACTGCCTGAATGTCTATTCCCCTAGTGAAAAGATCTGTGATTGTTTTCCAAGAAGAAAAAAGAAAAGAAAAAGATATTAGCATAATTTCATAAATATATCATAAAAATCCAAACCACGGCACTAATTAAGAGATACTATTTACACACATTAAAACAAAAGATACATTAAATACAGCTCTTACAAGACAAATGATTGCAGGCATACATCATCACTTGATCTATCATCATAACATCATCAAAATTTTACAGTAAACAAATACAATTATTCATCATGAAACCAAAATTATGAAATCAATTGCATGAAGATGATATCAGAAAAGAAAGAAACAAGCATCAGAAACCATTCCTTACATGAAAGTCATGTGAGTACTGCAACATTATTGAGAGACTTGGCATCATAATCAAATTAAAGAAATATTCAAGATGCTTATTTATCACAAACAAGGATAAGGAGGAAGTTCAAAAGCACAAGTAACATACCAGTACAAACAAGATTCCTACATGCACCATTGCGGAAGTCATGAAATACTCTGTTACGATGATCTTGCAACATCTTTGCATGAATATAGAAACATGAATACCCAAGTTCTGTGATTTTTTTGGCAAGGAGCTCCACTCGATTCACTGAATTGCAGAAGATAATTGACTGGTTTATTTGTAGCTGAAATAAAAGCCACCATCATTATCATATTCATTGCTAGCAAAGAAGTCAATCCAATAGCATTTTGATAAAAATAAATCAGACCTTAGAGAAAAGGGTATTCAGGCAGTGCACTTTCTGTCTCTCTTCCACAAATGCATAAAATTGCGTAATACCTTTCAGTGTTAGCTCATCCATAAGGTTAATTATATATGGTTTTTGAAGATATCTATCTTTGAAGTCCTTAACAGTAACAGGAAATGTAGCAGAAAACATCAGGATTTGGCGAGTTGGAGGCAGAAAATGAATCAGCTGCTCTACTGAAGGTTGGAACTCAGGGGACAGAAGCTTATCAGCCTGAGACACAGACAAATATGAAAAGCCTCAGATAGATACATAACTATTACTGTTAGAGATATTAATGTCAAGAGTGCACGGAATGAACATGCATGAAGGACAGACGGGAAAAGACCTTGTGCCCAACATAAATTACAGATAAAATGGAGGCATTGCTTCCTCTACCAACTAGAAAGTGTAATAATACAAATTCCCTATTCCTACG
Source organism: Cercis canadensis (assembly GCA_003255065.1). Taxonomy (NCBI): domain Eukaryota; kingdom Viridiplantae; phylum Streptophyta; class Magnoliopsida; order Fabales; family Fabaceae; genus Cercis; species Cercis canadensis. The sequence continues at coordinate 100,798 of QAOA01002231.1, forward strand.
AATCAGTGAAATACCAAAGAAACATAGCTGTGCATCATACCATATTTGTCTAATAATATCAAATCATAGTTCCTATTGCTCTCATCAAACAAAATCTCTTCAAATATCCACGATTTTCAAGCAGTTCTTGAACCTTATCAGCCAGATTCTATAAATTTATTTCCAAATTTCAGGTTAAAAATATTTACCTCATCCATAACAAGCATACTGCAATCTTTCATAATGCAAACACCCTTCTTTGCAAGATCTAATATTCTTCCTGGAGTTCCAACAAGTAAATGAACTGGTTGATATAAACGCATGATATCATCCTTCAGGCTAGTACCACCTGTTGTAACCATAACTTGAATATTCAAATGCTTCCCCAGCTCCTTACACACTTGAGATGTTTGCAGAGCCAACTCTCTTGTTGGTACTAGTATAACAACTGCATGATACAAAACAAACGAAGCAAATAGTGAAAACTCTCCTACAGCAAAGTGAGTAATGATTACTTATGAAGAGTTTAATCATGCATCTACAATGCACAGCCAACTGCCATAACATTTTTTAATTAACTTGGGCAACAAAATCCATCTGTGCTTTCATCTTTCATTTCTAATATAACTTCGTTACAGCAATAACAAGTTATTAAATAGACACGGGTCTGTTGGATCAAATTTCTGAAATTCTTAAAACAATATGAGGTTTTTGAGAACATGCCATTCTCCAGGCTCAGTTTCTTTATGGACTAAAATGTGAAAAACAGATACCAAAAAAAAAAAAAAAAAANNNAAAAAAAAAAAAAAAAAAAAAAAAAAAAAAAAAACAATTTCCTGTCCTTTAAATCAAGCTTGTTCACTAAGAATTATTCCCAAAATTCCTAAACTAGCTGAGCCTTTATTACTGAATCCACTTTTCCTTCCTATAGCAGGACACTTTTTTTCAAACCAAAAAATGGCAAAAAAGCTACTTTGCTAACACAATATAAATTGAGCGGTAGGTAATCAGAAACAGGGATGAAACTGAGACATCAATATATATATATATATATATCCTTTTAAACTAATCTTCTGACCATTTTCTAAAATGCTAAAGTTATATGGAAGAGGTCAAACCTTGAATAACATTGTTATCCTGATCAATTTTTTCCAATGCAGGAACGCAAAAAGCAGCTGTTTTGCCAGTTCCATTTTTAGCCCTAGCAAGAATGTCACTACCAGTAAGAGCAATTGGAATACTTTCTTCCTGGATAGGAGAAGGCCTTTCAAACCCCTTCTCATAAATTCCCATAAGCAGCTCACGTTTCAAAAAGTAATCCTCAAATTCATTTCCTTTAGTTGCTGTCACATCCTGTAAAAAAAATGATGAGCAAGTCAAGACAAACATAAATGTTACAATTAGAAAATTACAACTCCAGGCACCACAAACATAGAAGTTCAAATGCCAACCCACAGATGTTGTCATTATTAGGCCACTGAAGTTGGAGTAGAAAAGATAATGGGAATATGCAGAACCCTAACTATACATGAAAATCCATTTATTTAGAGAATGAATTCCCTATTATCAGGAAGAGGAAGTCCCAAAATTTGTGAAACAAAATCCCACTGCACAGTAAGGAGAAGTATAACCCCAGCACATTTCCCGCATATTTAGACTTGGAATAAATTATAAATACGTGAAGCAGTCCATAAGTTCTACAACTATGATTGTACTCTACATGACTGAAAAGAAGACATTTATCCATATAATATGATAACAGTTTCAACCCATGTAACAGAATCAACTTCCACAAGCATTTGTAATATATTAATGAATGAAATGACAACTCCATACCATTCATGCATATAATCAATAAATCATTCAAAGCATAACATATCACTATCAATAAGCATACCTCTGTCCTGAAGCGTGTATCAGGCGGTGGTATCTTTAGTCTTGCCTTCCAATCTTGTGAACTAACAAGGGAAAATAAATAAGGATAATATTAAAACAAATTATTCCATTTGGCCTGAATCATTAATATAGATTAATATAGAAGTGAAGTATGGCAAAATGCAGTTCTGAAAACGTTTTTGGCAAATGTCAAATAATTGAATTTATACAGTGTCAATTTCCAACATTTTCAGAATAGATTCAATCCAACTATGCTTTCATGAATAAACAAGCAATAGATTGCAAGGATAGAACAGGTTCATTAAACATGATGTGATTTTAAATATAAATAATAATAATAAAAAAAGCATCAGAATCCTGGGGAATGGATAAAAGAAGAAAGAAGAGAAAGAGAACCTACAACCTCCACAAAACCAATCTAGCATTTTGATTTACTGCTTAAATTTGTGATTTTGTAGCCATTTCAGAACCATCCCAACTTAAATAAACCTTCCAAATTATGTTCTGACCCTGCAATTAAAATAATAGGAGATCCAGTCTTCACCAAATAGTAAAGTGCAGAAAGCCCTAGAGTTTCTACACTTTGGTAAGACTACCACAAAAGTTGAAGGCATTGGGCAAATTCTTTTCACCATTTCAACAAAAGAACTCAAGCCAAAATTTCCTAACCTATGAAGTTACATAGAAACCTCATCAACCAAACTTGACTAAACATCTCCAAATACAAAGATATTGTTCATCCTATTGTTCATTTAATTTTACCGCTTTATCATACTCTTAAGACAGTCAACCACACCATTCCTCCACTCATATAAAAGAACAAATCCTAACTAAGTTCACAAAATCATACACTTCGAACAAAACCAAACACGAGAAAGCAAGCACCTTGCACTTAATAAACCCATCATAATGCACATGCCTAACATGTTCAAAAAAGGAATTTAAAGAAAGGTACTTTGGGTCAACGGCTTCAGACTGCACAGTCTTCTCCACCTCGTCAACCACGGTGGCATCGTTACCACCCAACTGTGTCCTTCTCAGCCACTGTTGTTGCTGCTGGTGCTGGTGCTGCTGTTGTTGGTGTTGATGGTGCTGGTACTGCTGTTGATTTTGCACGAAATGCCTCTGCACGTACTGTTGCTGAGGGGTTCTCGGCTGAAAAGCAGGGTTCATGTTCATCCCTCCCCCTCGACCCATACCGATCCCAGGTGGGTATCTTGCTCTGTTATTCATTCCACCGATTCCAAATCAAAGCCTCAAAAGGGTAAAACGAAAACAATGTACAAATATCAAAAAGGCTACGAAACTAGGGTTTCTGGGTTGCAGCAGAATTGAAAATTGGAGCCAAACCCGCGAATGCTTCTGGAAATAGCAAGCGGTTGACCCAAAACCTACCAAAATCTACGAAGAAAAACCTAAAATTCCGGGTATTATACAGAGCTATAAGGCCAAAAATGACTAGGGTTTTCTAGGAACCGTAAATTGGAGGCAAAAATCGCTAGGGATTTTGTACAGATCTACAGCATGAAGAGTGCAAGATAACAGAGCATTTGAAGTCTTTGTTTCAGTGAGAGACGATTTTTGAGAACCAAAAATCGGAGGGGAAAGGTGATTGGCTGATTGCTTTAATTTCTTGGCGTTTGTTTTGATGGGCAAGTTGAAGAAAAGAAACACAAAAATGGCGAAACCTCCTTCCTAGGGCGTCATAGGGATTTTCTAATAATTGCTCATTAGCCCCGTTTCTTACTTATATACTGAAAAGTTGCCGACTTTACTTCTTTCATATCATGCACCTATTCTTTCTTACTCTTTCTTTCTCCGACTAATTTTTTTTTTAAATAATGTGCTAGTTTGAACATAGAAAATAATGTTTTATGTAGTTACTTTACTCTTTTTTTGGGGTATTTTATTAAATTATTTCTTAAACAATATGGCAATTCACACCATCATATTACTTAAGCTGTCGTAAATGTTATAAATAACTCAATTCTTTAAATAAAACTCTATCTTTTGTTTTCGAGTGTAAAAATGTTTCTCTTTTTACAACTACTTAAAAATGTTCAATTATTTTGCTTTATTTTTCCTACAATAATGTAAGAGGTTTTAAGACGTTTATCGAATTATTTCTTACAAGGATAAATATTATCGATTTATCACTCAAGTTGTTGTATATATCATAAATAACTCAATTTTCTTAATAAATTTTTCTTTTTAGTTTTGGCCTTTTAGGTGTAAAAATGTTTTTTTTTTCTCTCTNTGTTTTTTTTTTTCTCTCTTTGCAGCTATTTAAGAATATTTAATTATTCAATTCGAAAACAAAGAATGTTCAATAAAAGTCTTTGAGATAAACTATTTTGCTTTGTTTTTTGTACGATAATTTTGGAGGTTTTAAGACTTTTACCAAATTATTTTCTAAATAATTTGTTGATTCATACAAACATTATGAAATTATCACTCAAGTTTTCGAATATGTCACAAATAACTCAATTTTCTAAAGAAAATCCTTTTTCATTTTGGGTGTAAAAATGTTTTCTCTCGCTTTTGTGGCTTTTTAAAAATGTTCAATTAGTTCAATTTGAAAAAGAAGGAGGTTCAAATAATCAATAGAAGTCTCTGACAAATATGGCATTTAAAATATAAATGTTTTATCATTGTCTTCGTGTCACTCTGCTCCTCTCTCTCTGTAATTAGAGTCTCTTCTTCCCCTGTGGAACTGGAAGCCATCCTTCCCTTCACCCTCCTCCATCGATTTTTCTTTTTGTCTCTTTTTAGTTTCTTCTATGTCCTCTTTCTTTAGTTCTTTGACTCCATGCGAGGATATCATGATGGGAATGAAGGAGAGAAATCGTCTGCTAATGAGGACAAAAGGATAATTGTTTAAGAGTTTCCATTGAAACGAATCAAAGTTCTATCTAGTTGCTAAAACAAGAAAGGTAAGCTTTCATCCATCAAGAGCCACCATCTTATGTTTCAGCTTTCAACACTTGAATATGTGATGGTCTCTTGGCCCCAATCTCATGGTTGGCAAAGCGAGATTAAGGAAAACAGAGAACATTGAAGCTAAATCTCTCTATGATATTTGGGAAGGGAAGGAAACAAGGCAACCCAAGAAGTGACACACCGTGCAAGGAATGCCTTCAACCTTGTATTTGAAACAAATTCCTTCTGATTTTGACTCGCAATGGGAAAAGGTAGAGAGCACCCTTCAAAGGATGAATATTGTCAAGAAACTAGCTCTATTCAAAGCCACTTGGGATGAAATAAAACCTAGAGCAATCATGGGTTTTGATCAACAATTCCACATCAAGGACCCAAAAATTTTCATGAATGCAGACTTAATGTCAAATTAATGGGTTAATTTCGAAGTACTGATCATGGACCATTAGACAATATTAGTAGAAAGCTATTTATGCCAAATTCTCAAGACAATTTTCAATTCTTTTCTCTCTCACTACTTTAGTTTCTTCTATCTCCTTTTTCTTTTGCTTGTGTACCTTGTGTTGAATATCATTGAAGGGAATGAAAGATAAGAATCCGCCGCTAGCGAGGGCAAAACGACAGATACTAAAAAGGTTTCCAATAAAGCAAATCAAAGAATTCCAAAGTACTAAACAGAATACTCTAACTAAATGATCTGGTTTCAAGACTAGAGGGCATAACTTCCTCTAAGCATTATTATGCTTAAAGCCATCAGCTCCAAACATTCTGTTTTTTGCTGAAACAAAAGCTCCAAAGATTAAAACCAGCCATACAAGCTTTAACAGAAAATTGGCTGATTTTTAACCCCAAGAAAAAGATAAAATTGACTATTTTAAACCTTGTGATTGCACTCCAAGGCCTTAGAAAAGACAAACTCGATCAATTTCTCAAGCGTTAGTTCCCTCAAAAAGGGCTAAGATCTCAAGGTAACATTAACCCAATTAGGCAAGTGGTTTACAGTGTACTAAATTTACTCGCAGGCAGAAAGGAAGACGGATTCTAATTACATACATCAAATCCAAAATGTTGTTATCAGAACAATTACTGGTCTTTTGAAGCCAAACAGCACCCGCAATTTGATTCCAGCAACACTTGCAGTAGGAGTTTTATTTATTGCGTTTGACAGCACGCCTTCCCTGGCCTTTCTTGGGTGGTCCTTTTCCCCGACGCTTCAACATTTCAAGCCTTGATAAGCGTCTACAAAGAATAAGATAATAAATGCATGTTACCAAAAAAGATAATAAATGCATAGAAATCTAAGATAACTAGTATAAGCTACCAATGTTTCTGATTGTAACGTAGAGGACAACCTTCACAAAATTGGACTGTTTAACTTGTACATAAACACAAAGTAGAATTACTAGAATGCACTTGGTGCAAAACAACGTAGCCAAACTCACAGGGAAATCAGAAGCAAATGTCATCTGATAATACAAATGATATGAAAATGAAGATGTATTCAAATGGAGGAAGTAGAACTGACTTCTAAGTAAAAGTTAACAGAAATACTCACTATTTCTTTTTTCTTTGATAAAAGAGATATTCACTACCTTTAATTAGAAGACTGCATTGTAATTCATACAGGGATATTAAACTGAAGATTAGTGCATCAATATACGTTTTCTTAAGAGAAAAATCTCATTAAGGAAACACTGTAAAGAAACTAAATTAAAAGACATAAAGTTGACATGGATAGTGAACAGATCTTCCCGATAAGGGGGCCAGAACCCAGAAGATAACAATTTCCACTCAGATCAGAATAGTATCATCAAGACAGATAAATATTTATATATAGATGTTATTAGTTTCTAAATTTATTTACATTTAGGAGTTTATTTTCAGATTGCAGTGCTGTCAAAGGTTACATATTGCAGAAAGGACTAACCCATTCTATTGTTCACACAACTTCAGCCAACTTGAAAAATGAAGATCATTTACCTGTACTAAGTACTAACTAGCAGGGACAAGATTAAAGGTTGAAGAGGTATCTTGCTTAGAAGATTTACTTAAATCTAGAGTTATGTGTTTCTCTTACATTATTTATACTCATAGTAATGTCACACCTCTACTCATATTTGTCACAAAGTGGGTCAGAGAAATAACTTTTAAGGTACTTGCAAGGAGACTTACTCCATGATACTATTTCTATAGGAGTATGTCACAATTCACCAAACTAGAATGCAGAAAGCAAAGATATTAAGGATCTAATGTCCAAGTTATGCAGCAATACAGAGTGACACTACTAGTACCCATATTCAATTACACTTAGGAGTTTATTTTCTGTGTTGAAATGCTGTCGAAGATTGCATGTTGCAGAGAAACTACGCTAACCTGTATTGTGAGCATTCGCATGACATCAACTAACTTGAAAAATGATGAATCTCATAATTACCAGTACTAAGTACTACTACCTAGCGGGGACAAGACTAGAGGTCGAAGAGGTCCCTGGCTTTACTAAATGTGACAGGGTTACACATAGAGAGCTAATCCTCTCCCTTCCCTAAACTCTCCCGTCCCAGGTGAAGATGGATTTGGGGCCAGGATACCCACTCCAAAGGAATTTACCATCTGAAACATTCAGAGCAATAACTTATATGGTACTCGCAATTAGATTGACTCTATGGCCTAATTCTGTAGAAAGGTGTCCCAAATCACAAAACTAGTTGTCCAAATTGCGCAGCAATGCAGACTGCATGTGTATGTGTATAACTGAAACACTAAATCATCAACCCCCAATCTGGAAAGACAGACATTATGCTACTCTAGACACATAATTCTCTCATAATAGGCATCCTACTCATAAAACTAAGCAAAGCCACAACCTTGCACACATTAGTAACCGCAACATATTCCACAACGAATAATGATACCACAGAGGAATAAAAGCAAACATGTAGTGGGCATTCCATTAAGTAGGTGTGTTGTGGAAATGCGTAGCGAGGGAAAAAGGAAGAGACGGAGAGTGAGAGATAAATTACAGATTTTCTTCACGGGCCATGACAAGAGGGTCATCTTTCTTGATGTCATATGGGTACCATGAGGCAACTTTTTCACCGATTAGCTTTTTCCGCAAAATCTTGTGGGCTGATCTTTCTCCGGTGGGATTGAGTACGTGCCCGAATATTCTCGCCCGTGCCTCTGCAACTCCTTGAGTGATTGCTGAAGCCAAAATGTTCTTCAGACCACCACTCGCCATCTCCACTGAGAAACGAATATGCTCATGGTTTGTTGTGGCGGCAACGGGTGAAGAAGAAAGAAACCCACATTTCACCTATGGTTTCCGTAGCCCAGTCCTGGCCCAGCCAAACGGCCCACCCGACCCGTTTGTTTATAATTCTTATTTATTTTTGTTTATTTCCTTTTCTTTTTCTAATCCACTTTTTTCTTTTTTAGTTAAATTTTTTTGAATAAAACTTTTTTTTAAGGGGTAGAATGTGGGTATAAAAAAAATTCTTATGTAGTTAAGTTTACAATAATGTCTTTATTTTTATTTGTGAATGAATATGTAACTTTGGATTTTTGAAAAAACAAAAAAATAGATACCAAAGACAATTTAGTCTTAAATTATTCATTGTTTATACTATAATATTTAGTTTAATATTATATTTATTAAAATCTGTCTCAATACTCAACCACTGTAGATGATACTAGATGGGAGGTTTCTCATCACTTACATTTGTTACGGATGAATATGTCATATCTTTGCTCAAAATTTATTACATGGTAAAATTTAGGGTTTAGGATTAGGATTTTAGGGTTTAAAATATTAGGGTTTTGGGTTTTAGAGATTTTGAGAGTAGGGTTTAAGGTTTAGAGTTTAGAGTTAAGGTTTTTGTTAGGGATTAAGGTTTATGGTTCTAAGGTTTTTGAATTTAGGGTTTTTGGGTCATTCTAAACTCTAAACACTAAACCTTAAACCTTAAATTCAAAACCTTAAATTCAAAGTTCTCAAATCCTATACCCTAAAACTCTAAATGCTATATCATAAAATATTAAACCCTATATCCCATAAACCCTAACTTTTAACCCTAAACTATAAAATCATAAATCTTAAATTTTAACTTAAACCCTAAACCAAAAATCTTAAACCTTAACCCTAGAAAACACATGTCATTAGGGTTAGGTTTAGTGTGAGAGTTCAAAGTTTAGGGTTTAGAATGCAAGGTTTAGGTATGGAGTTAATCTTTAGGGTCAAAATTATTGGTTCAAGGTTTAGGTTTTAAGATGTTTTAGAAAGAAGTCATGAAGCGTTTTTTAACTAAAATATAATATTAGATATAATGTGAACTTATCAAACAAACTCAATTGGCTTATGTTAATACTTCTGCCTTTTTACTTTTTGGGGTANCTTTTTGCTTTTTGGGGTAAAATTTGGTATGACTCAAAATTTTATATTTACTTATTATTACTTTTCCAATGAAAAATATATCAAAATTTATAGTACAAATTTTAGTTTTTGTGGCTCAACAATAAAAAATTTCAGTTTCTTGATATGGATAAATTCTCATATATAATCTTGATGTCAATTATTATTATTATTATTATTATTATTATTAATTTTATAGGAGCACAATGCACTAGGAAAAAAAGAGGAGAGTATATGAGGAGAATATAACTTACAACATCAAACTCTCTAGTTCTTATGACTAGAGGAAGTGCCACTAGACTCACATGTCATTGGCTGATGTCAATTATTTTTGTTTCTTAATTCAGCAGCTGATTTTTATGCCATTTTGGTTTCGACTTTTTTTTTCTGTACATTATTATACCAAAATCATAAGTATTTATCAATTCTTTTGTTTTATTTTTTAATGTAAAAATGTGTTGCTAATCTACTAGTGATTTAATTTACATATCCAAACACAACCAATATTATTGTGAACTCAATGGAACATAATTTCCAAGCAAACTTAGAGACAAATACTTGGACTTACATAAACAAACAGATATTGTGAAATTAATAATAATGCACATCATTATAATCTCTCTCATGAAGTAAACTGAAAATTTAGAATCTGCCATTTTCAACACCAACCTTGCTTTCACTAACAACTTTGGACGAGGATTCCACCTCCACTCTTAGACCATCAAGCTTTTCCTTCAGTGCTGTGACATTCAAAGCAGCATGAATACGTTGCTTTATAGTTTCTTCTATTTTTTCCACATCCTTAGAACTTGACCCTTTTGCCATCTCATTCTCCAGCTCCTTAAGTTTGCTCCTAAGACCTTCTGCATTAACCACTCTATCAATTTCATTAATGATCTCATTGTTCACATGTACTATTTTCTGTTTTATATCTGGTGATAGATTAACCACCTTTCTCTTCACTACTCCAACAACCTCCAAGTTAGCTGATCTCAAGGCCTCTTCCAACTCCTTCTTTGCTTTCTCTGCTTCCTCTGTTAATTCTTTATCCGGCGAGGTCCCATTAGATAATATTTCTTCAGATTTCTTCAGATTTGCTATCTTTGCTTTAATATCATCTGAAACTTTCTGATTTATCTCCGCTTTTAAATTTTCTCGTTTGACTTTCATGTCAATGAGCCTGTTGACAGTGTCTAGCTTTTGAAGCTTGTGTTTCAATCCAAGATAAGCACCTGGTCGTGACAATTTGCTCTTGAATTCTTGCATTATGTTGTCTACCTTTTCCTTCAAGGCATGATCAAGGGGTTGATTTGGTGAGCGATTTGAGGCTTTAGATAACTCCAGCTTCACAGACTGAACCTTCTCTTCTAAACCCATTGAAATGAAGGCATTGGTAATCTCCTGGTCTACTTCTTGCTTGACCTTTTCAATCGCTTCCTTAGTGATAGGATCAGATGCTGCTTTTGCTTCAAAAAATTTCTTCTTGAGACTTTGGAGCTCTGATTCAATATCAGTTATTTTAGCTGCATTGACATCAGAAGGCTTCATGTTACGCTTTCTCTCCGGCTCCACTGGTATGCCTTCTTGGAAACCTCCGATTGACCGGAACTTGAGCTTTCGATGGTGTAGAACCTCTTCTGGATTCATTTTGGTCAACTCCTGTGTAGATTCCAGTGTTTCTATGAGTGGAAGATAACTAGGACATTACTGGAAAGGAAGCACCAACAGAAAGAATGAACAAAGTGATAGACACAAAACTTGCATACAGATAAAATATATAAAGAGATATATACTACTACATCTACTGCATCTCAGAATGAATTGCTATAATGAAAGCCCTATGACCACTCCCACTGTTTAATGGAATATTAAGTTTGAAGCCAAATGAGAGTAATGACAGCAAATTAATTATGGTCACCTTCAAGTTTTGATTAAAGTGTAGGCTGCAGAGCCACAAAGTTCCCTTGAAACACAAGTTACCCCTTGCTCTGTTGATTTGAATGACGCTTTTAGTTGCCATAGAAGTATTGAGCTATGTCATAAGATCTCTTGGCTTCTGCCATGTTCAGGTAGGTAAGTAGGCTTATTTTTTCCAGTGTTCTCTCCTCTCTATCCTATGTATTAGTTCTTTGTAACAATAGCCTGGTTTTGTTCTAATACCAGTCTGTTTTTTTCTTTTGGGAGGGAAAAAGAAATTAATATTAAAGACAACAGAGAAATTACTGAAAGGAGGATAAGAACTAACAAGTTCTCCTAAGAGATAACTGACAAGAGCAAGCAACAGAACAACCAAAGAGATCCAGAAAAGAGACACCCCTAGAAACACCATGAACAACAGAATGATAAGTTACTTCTTCTTGGTATACGTGTGTGTGAAATAGTTTGAAGCCACGTTTGAGTAACAAAACAAGTATGCTTTCAGAGACAAGTTTCTTACAAGATGAATGCAATAATATATAGTAAAAAAAATACAACAGCTTGATTTTAAAGTAAAGTTTTATATATAAGTACCTCTAGGGATATTCACATCTAACCATTGCTTACCTCCATGGCCTGAGTGATGACGAGCTTAATTTGCTGTGAAGTCCATGCAGGATCAGCATGTGCCCCACCAAGCGGCTCCTGGATGTAAATCACAGCAACGACATCAAGAAACAAATATAAAAACTTAAGATAATGAAATGGAGGAAACACACCAGGCACCTTAAGGTTGCACAGTTTGTGAAACATATAGGTCACAGTGGAAAGGAAACAAAGCCAAGGGTCAATGTTCTTACAGGAATAATACCATCAGCAATTCCGAGTCTGTAATGCTCTTGAGCTGTTATTCTTAGCTTTTCAGCTGCCTATACAAGTTCCATAGTAAACTCTAATCAATTGAAAATAGCTGAGATACTCCAGATAACCACATCAATTGATATAATGGATCACCTTGGGAGCGGCTTGGGAAGACTTCCACAATATTGCAGCACAAGCTTCCGGACTGATTAGAAAAACACAACCACATGAACACATTTGATAAATATTATCACTTCTGGAAATATCAGTCCGTCAAATTTGAAGCATAATGTGTAAGAAGGTCACAACTTCCCAACACAAGGACTACTTCAAAGTAAAGTGTGACAATAATAAGCACTAAATTTAGGTAAAATAATGTTCAGCATAAGTTATTTGACATTAAAAAAAACAACAAAAGAATTGTATGGAGTTATTTAATGGTTTAATAGGTAACGTAGAAAGAAAAAACAAATAGTGATAGGAGGGAAATGGACAGCGTAAGCACCTTGCAACATAGAAGGCAGAATTCTCCAGCATAAACAGCTTATTGGCACAGGCAATGGCAAGTGCTCCACCTGAACCACCTTCACCAGTTACAACTGTTACTATGGGCACCTTGAGGCCAAACATAGTCCTCAAATTATGGGCTATTGCTTCACCCTGCATAGGCAGACCAATTAACATGAAGTTAAGAAGTTGAATAATACAATTAGCAAAGTTAGAAAACAAAAAGAAAGTATGTTGTGCACACACACTTGACCAAGTTCCTCAGACTTAAGATCAGCAAAGGCCCCAGGAGTGTCAACAAATGTAATGATGGGGAATTTATGATGATCAGCATATTTCATCATGCGCAAAGCTTTGCGGTAGCTGTTTGCAAACAACATCTTAGTAAATATAGCTTATTATCATGAAAGCTAAGCATGATGCATAAAGATGAAAATTAGCAAAAAGCCATTAGTTCTCCCCACCAATAATACCAATATCCAAAACATGCAAGAGATGAAAAATGATGACTTAATTTCATAGACCACTATTGCTTGAGCTCTTATACTTGACGAACATTCAGTGAAGAGTTTAAAGAATCGAGCATTGAAGCATACCCATGAGGAGTTGGCATTGCAAAGTTTCGAGCAATGTTTTCCTTTGTGTTCCTACCTTTCTGATGGCCTATAAACATATAACTTTTCCCATCCATACTGCCTATACCAGTCACAATGGCTGGATCATCATAGCCTGCTCGATCTCCATGAAGCTCCACCCACTAAAAGATTCCAAAAGCAAAATAAAAATAAAAAAAAGGAGTAAAAAACCATCGATATTTAATGATTTGCAGACTTGAGGAAACATGTATACCTTCTCTGTAATATTGAGTATGTGATCAAGAACTGTTGGCCTATTGGGATGTCGCGCAATACTCAGCCTTTGAATTGGTGTTAAATGTGTGTACAAATCTTTCAGAGCCTGAACTCAAAACGATGAAAATTCTGACTAATAATGACAATGTGAATATCAAACTGCGGTATAGAATAAGTTTGATAGATATTGTACCATCATAGTGTAGTTACCAACAGATAGGCCAGCTATTTGTTAGTGATGTCAGGTAACTAAATTTTCTAGCAAAGAAAGAAGCTAGTTCAGCTGCGAAAGTTTCTTCATGTTGTTCTGAGAATCTAGGATCCTTTTCTACTTTGATGAGGGGCAGATAGTTTAAGGTTTATCATTATTTGCATATATGACACAGGCTAATACTCATGTTTTCTTTCTAGATTCACTCAGAAAAACAAATCTCTTTTCTTCAATAAACCTCATCCTAATTGTATTCCAAATGCTTCATGTCATAGCCACTTTCATCATATATATAAATATTATGAGTCATTACGCAACCATTCTCAGTAATCCCATTGCTTTGAAACACAGTCCTGAGTTTAGTGAAATTTGAAACTTGAAACATATCAGCCTAAGTAATAAAATTACACCATTGAGACAACTGTTCATTGACCTTCTAGAAGCATCAATAATGTGATAGAAATTCATTCAACATACCTGTTGATACTTGCTCTCCAGAGCACTAATTTGATCGGTGAAATCTAAGCCAGTATCATCTGCCATTCTACGTACCTGCAAGAAACAGATCAACATAAACAACACAAGCAAGACAAGGAGCCGCANTCATGTCATAGCAACTTTCATCATATATATAAATATTATGAGTCATTACACAACCATTCTCAGTAATCCCATTGCTTTGAAATACAGTCCTGAGTTTAGTGAAATTTGAAACTTGAAACATATCAGCCTAAGTAATAAAATTATACCATTGAGACAACTGTTCATTGACCTTCTAGAAGCATCAATAATGTGATAGAAATTCATTCAACATACCTGTTGATACTTGCTCTCCAGAGCACTAATTTGATCGGTGAAATCTAAGCCAGTATCATCTGCCATTCTACGTACCTGCAAGAAACAGATCAACATAAACAACACAAGCAAGACAAGGAGCCGCAATTCAGAACTGCTACAACAACAGATGCTTTTAAAGTTATTCTGCTTAGCTTAACATAACTTGTAAATCAGCAATTTGAACAAAACATGTCTTTTTTGAATCTCAGTGATTTTAACTCAAAACTACCATTGAATAAATTAACTTTATTCACCTCAATAATCTTTTTCTCTAGATCAACCAGTTGCTTCTCAAAATCAAGCGTCACAGGTTTTGGTTTTTCAGCCAGTGGCTTGAAGTGAGATAGGTAAGTCAAAAATCCACTACTTATATTTGGGTCCATATCATCAGGCCACGGATAATCATGCTTCTTTCCCTTTTTGATCTTGGCAACCACTTGAAACCTGTGTTCTTTTGTATTGCTTGAACCACCTAAATCCTTTGGCCAAATACCATTGACCCTTTTGAATGAACTTCCAAGAAAATATTTAGCAAGGTAATCTTTTCCAACACATGGATGTATCCTTTCGTTGGCACGGTCTTCACTTCCTCTTCCACTTACATAGTTTCCACTTATTAGTGATAGGGTATTCATCTTTACAAGCTCAACTTCTTGTTTGTTGGTTGTGTAGAGGCTGCATTATCCCTGCACGCAGACACAATGTAAACAACTTGAAAAGAGGCAAGGAAAAAGAAAGAAAGAAAGAAATCTAGTATGTTCAAACCTATTTATACTTCACCTCTCCCATTCAATGGACATCAAAGAAGGAAGCTGAATGAGAAAAGATTGGAATTTGGATCCCTCTTGTTGTTGACAACTGAGAAGGAAAAAAATACAAGATTTCCTTTACAGATCATTTTTAACATTCATTCTCACAAGTTTTAAGAACAGATACTAAAGAACAGCAAGCTAGCATGTATACACATCATTCTTTTTAATCAAATTTTCTATGGAAAGAAAATTGCGCCTTACAGATGCTACATCATTTCTTTTACCTTTTCCCTTTCTTTTTCCATCTTAAATTTCCACTGTGAATGTCTCGTACATGAGTGGATTTGGAATCATAAGTTGTATACCTTTCAGTCCCTTCCAATTATAGAACATTATAAACAGAAAGCTTGCTATACATGCCTGCTGACAGAAACTACCCAACCAAGTGTATCTGCTTACAGATTCTCCTAAGACATTCTATCTTAATTGCCCAAAACAAGAGACTATCTGACACCTAAACATGAAAAATTGAAGACATACATAGAATTAAAATGGTTACTGAGAATTGCCTAAGCTCTACAGAGAGCTTAAAAAGGAAAGTGCAGAGAACCTAAAAACACAACACCATGTTAAAATTAGCCTGTTTAAGCAATTAGGATTTTCATAATTAAGGTAGCAAAATAATAATGACTTGTCAATTTTAAAATTCACAATAATTTTGAACTAAAAAGTAGAACATCTACTGCTCTGTTGCTTTACCATGAAAAGTAAATTAAGACAAGCCTTGAAAAATCCAGAGCACCCATATTCATATTATGAGTTCAACTGTATTTATATATAAACCATCAATAAGTTTCCTTCCTTTCTGTTTCCATCAGCTTTCTCAGCAACCAAACGAGAAATCAAGTATATGGGTTACCTTAGAATTTAAGGATTCTGGGACTTGAAGAGTGAGCAAAATTTTCACCAGGAACAGCAGCTGATTATCACCAACTAGCTATGTAACTTACTAGAAAGAGAAAAAGTTTGAAGATAACAGAAGTGGGAAATTGGCACTGTTCTGTTTTCTGTTTGTGGATGCGGATGTTGTCTGGCTGGCGTCAGCTACTCCTACTGTCCTGCACACTGGGAACGTTGCCGTGTTTTTAAGAAAAGCGCGTTGCCGTCGGAGGAACAAAAACTTTTTATTGGACTGTGTCATCTACGAGCCATAGTGTCGCGTGGAGATGAGAAAGCTAACTCTAGAAGATGGACACGTCCTCTCAAATGAGGATAAACTCATAATTCCCACCGAGAAAGGTCCCACGAAGGCCCTATCATGCATGTGCGTATTGGATTTTTTCCTTTTAAATTCCATACAACCACTTCAAGTCAATTATGTATAATCGCTAGTTATTTAATAATCTCGATCATTTTAAAAATTAATTATGTACGTAAAATATTAATATCACTCAATAATTAATTATGTATAAATTTTTTTTTTGAACTTAGATCAGCTTGAGAATTTAAAGTTATACAAAAAAAAATTCGTTCCTTACGGCGTTTGGTAGACGAATTATTTTTAGTTTCTTGAGAATTTCAGTTTGAGAAACTAATATTTTCATGTTTCGTACAATATTTCTAAAAAATATTCACATGAAAGTAAGATTTTTGAGAATGATTTTGAGACAAATTTTTCACTAAAACTTTTCCATAGAAAGTGTTAGAAATCTTGGATTCCCATGCCTTAAGAAAATTTTTTAGACATAAAAAGTCAAATATATCATTTATTAATAGTATAATAGTAATAATGTCAAAATTATTTTACTTTTGTTTATACCTTATTTTATATTTTATTTTTGCTAGTTTTTAGTGCTACTTTTTTTTTACTTATTCTTAATTTTAAGATTTACATATACTGCAAATTCCTATAGTTTAAACAAATTTTGAATCAAGTTCTTATAATTTTTTTTCCTCTTTTAGGGTTCTTATAGTTTAACTTTTTTTAATTGGGTCTCTGTCATCATTTTCAATTATAAATTTGTTAATTTAGTATTAATATGGCAAACGACTTGTCTATGTGATAATAAAAAAACTAACGTATCGCCAAAATGGCACAAAAATTAGCACCTTATCAATTTTTTTATGCATTTTTTTTAAGTCAAAATTTGATGAGATGATTTCAAGTCAACTTCTTTTATTGTCACATAGATAAGTTATTTGTTATGTTAGCACTAAAGTGACGAAATTATAATCGGAGATGATAGCAGGGACCCAATTAAAAAAAATTTAAACTATATGGACCCTAAAAGAGAAAAAAATTTATAGGAATCTGATTCAAAATTTGTCAAAACTATAAGAACGTACAACACATTTAAATCTAATTTTAAATAAGAAATTTATTTTAAATAAATATTCATTAATTATAAGAAGTATTTTAATTATTTTCTTTAACTTAAAATAAATAGTGGTATTTTTGGGAAAAAAATGCTAAGATTCTCAGAAAAATTGTATTAGAACAAAAGTGTGATTAGAAAATTTCCAAGAAATATTGTCTAACATTCCTGAGAATGTTTAAGGCCAATCAAATGTATTTGTAACATTCTCAGAAATCATCATTCCTAAGAAATATAATTTCTAGGAACGAAAAAAAAAATCTGTCCACTAAACGCCCGGATTTCATTCACAATTTGGATGAAACTCATGTCACTTGCATGCAATTTACTACTTAGGGGCCGACGTTTGACAAACAGATTTTTTTTAATTTCTTGAGAATCTCAGCTTAGAAAACTAATTCTCATGTTTGATACAGAGTTTCAAAAAATTATTTCTAGGAAAATATAATTCCCATGAATAATTTTGAGACAAGATTCCTACAAAAAAAATTTCATGGGAGGAGCTTAGAATCTTAAATTCCTATTGACATAATCATAATCATACCAAAATTAAAACAAACAAATAAAAGAGAAAAATAAATAAGATAAAATTAAATGGGAGGCATAAAATAAAATAAAAATTAAAAGTTATAAAGCACAACAAAATATAACAAAGTGAGAGATCAAAAAAGAAAACATTGAAGCTTTATGAATTATAATTCTTTAGCATTATGTTTTCCTTTTTAGGCAAGCGATTGCAATGCCCCGTGGTCTCTAAACCATGTAATTTATCCTCTTAAGGTTTTAAAACTACGCAAAAAAAAATTTGTGCCACATATGTTTGTCCAATACAAAACACAAGTCTTTCATGAAAAGAACTGTCAAGTAGGGATGACAATTTGTCCCATACCTGATGAGGCCCCGTTACTTTTACCTTGTCGGGGTATAGGTATGGGGCAAAAAAATGGGTATGGGGATTGTGATGGGTAATTTTATGGGACCGGGTATGGGGAAGTCCCGCTCCGCCCCGTATTGTACATAAAAAAAATTATATATATAAAATATACATTACATAAATTTTTTTTGGGAAAACGATGTCGTTTTAGCTGAGGTTTTTTTTAGAAAAGTATGGTTGTATGGATAAATGGGGTAGGGCATGAGGCAGATGAGCATTCAATGGGGCGGGGCATGAGGCAGATAGGCATTCCCCAGCAGATGATGGGTCCGGGGATAGGGCATCATGGAGATGGGACTATGAGTGTCTGCCCTGCCCCATTGTCATCCCTACTACAAAGTCTTTCATTTTCATCATTACCTAATTTTTTTTCTCCACACGCAAATCTATTAAATACTTCTAATACATGATTAGAAATAAACTAGCTAGTGCAAATTCGTACAATGCACAAATAGTTAAAATAGAAGAGAGAGAAGACTCGTGAAAAAAAAGAAGATAAACAAAAAAAAAATAGTAAAAGAAAGAAAACGAGTACAATAACTATAAATAACCATACTTGTAGAAAAATGACTTTCTTTTAGATTAATATAGTGATTGTCAATACAAAAAACATGTGCACTCCTTTTTTTTTTTGGTTACTTTAGAAAACATGTGCATTCTACCAAAAGATGTTAGTTACATTTCCATCAAAGACATTTTTTTCTATGGGCTTCAGTCCATACTATAATTATCATGAACTCTAGTGGGAGCGTGGTATATCCAAATCTTTCCATCTAAAAAGATTAAAACAAAGCTTAGTTTAATCTTTTTGTGATTAATTTAATGTGTGTATATATATATATAAGTATGTCAATTTAACTACTTGGATATAAATGATAAAAAAAGATGGCAAGATATTAGATCGATGAAGATTTTAAAGACGATTATAAAATAGAATAACACCTAATTTTTTTTGATGATTGTTATGAACTTAGCCATGGGATATAATATTGGTCAATGATAAAGTTTTTATTTTTTGGCCAGGGTCAATGATAAAGTTAAAAACAGCTATACAATGTTGATCAACTATATAAAATATATTACCAAAAATAACTATATAAAATATAGTATAATAGCAAATTTTGTTTACCAAAATGAAACAATTTTAGGCAATTTTAGCTATGTGACTTTTTTTTGGTATTACAAAGAGAAGAAAGGAAAAATTACTGCATAGGAAAAACTACAAACAAATTGTACGTCAGCTAACAACATAAGAGATAACTCTATAAAAGAGTGTTTAATCACTTCCCAACTATCCAGCTCTTTTGCTCCATGCTTAGCTAAAAAATCAACATGAGAGATAGACGCCTCCTAACCTCTTTTCAACAAACTCCGAATATCATGACACCCGTAATTTGTGGCCACGCCTATAGCACCAAAGAAGCATGAATGCCAATTCACATGTGAGTCTCGAATCCCTGTGTGACTCAATTTTTTTTTTTTTTTGTTGTCCAAGCATTCACAACTATAGCTTTGTGTGGTGAAGCGTTTTGAGAGCCTCATTTTGTCAATGAGAGGTCTCGAACACAAGACTTTATTGCGATAAAAGCCTTGTTACCAATTGATCTACAACTTAATTGACAGTTTTTATGTTATACTAAAACCATAAAATTTATTTCAAAATTATTTTCCCTTAAAAAAGAAAAGAACAAATAGCTAGTTTGCTATATATAGATATCTAACCTTACAAGTTATCTCTAAGAAGCATTTTTAATGAAAATTTCTCTAAATTTATTTTTTCCTGTAATTGTTCACATAATTGTAGGAAAAAAAATTATCATTACTTAATATATTCATTTATTACTACTAAATAATTATCATTAATTAGAGCTAATAGGGAAGCATATATGCATATTAGATATAATTTATTATTTTAAAATTAATAGCATTTAACAATGATGTGTAACAAATTTTCATCTGTAAATGTTTTTAAGGGTTAACTTACCCACGTACAAATATGGGGTTAAATCGCCCCATCCTATGTGGCAGAATGTGATCATCTGTAGCTCCATCTAGCATAATAGACGGTTGGAAAATCCTTATCTCTAACTTATATGTCTGGTTTTGTGTTTTTTTAAGTTAACCCACTTAATTATTTAAATTTACACATGATACCCATTTTATTTTCATTCCTTCTGTTTGCTGTTTGTTTAATTTTTTTTTCCTTCTCCTTCTTTAACCCCCATGTCATATTACCCCATCACTCATCTAAAAATAATTTTTGACAAAATAAATAAATATTAATTAAAATGAAATATAAGAAACTCATAAATTGGTAAATAAAAAAAATAGATAAGTCTAGTTTTTTTTTGTTAGTAGGTAAATTAGTGACTACATTTCCTAATAGCATTTAACAATGATGTGTAACAAATTTTCATCTGTAAATGTTTTTAAGGGTTAACTTACCCACGTACAAATATGGGGTTAAATAGCCTCATCCTATTGTTCACATAATTGTAGGAAAAAAATTATCAGTACTTAATATATTCATTTATTACTACTAAATAATTATCATTAATTAGAGCTAATAGGGAAGCATATATGCATATTAGATATAATTTATTATTTTAAAATTAATAGCATTTAACAATGATGTGTAACAAATTTCCATCTGTAAACATTTTTAAAGGTTAACTTACCCACATACAAATATGAGGTTAAATAGTCCCATCCTATGTGGCAAAATGTGACCGTGTATAGCTCCATCTAGCAAAATAGACGGTTGGAAAATCCCTACTTCTAACTTATATGTCTGATTTTGTGTGTTTTTTTTAAGTTAACCCACTTAATTATTTAAATTTACACATGATACCCATTTTATTTTCATTCCTTCTGTTTGCTGTTTGTTTAATTTTTTTTTCCTTCTCCTTCTTTAACTCCCATGTCATATTACCCCATCACTCATCTAAAAATAATTTTTGACAAAATAAATAAATATTAATTAAAATGAAATATAAGAAACTCATAAATTGGTAAATAAAAAAAAATAGATAAGTCTAGTTTTTTTTTGTTAGTAGGTAAATTAGTGACTACATTTGCAATCAAGGGGATTCGAACTAGGAATCAAGGAATTGAGGGTGAGCATACTAGCTTTGTGATTGAGAGCACGCTCCAATGAGTTATATGGTGTGATTTGTTATAAATTATATCTTTTTGAATGTTTAACATAAGATAGGAATTATAACAAATTTTTGTAGTATTTAAGTTACATAGTGATTAAATTATGGTACTAAGGTATAAAAATCCCTAGTTAGACAATACTTATAATTTCATAAGAATTTTTCTAAAAAAAAAAATTCTCCAAAATTTAGAGACTTTGCTTGGAAACTTGTGCTAATAAATTTTAAAATGTTCTAAACTGTATAGTTCATAATCAACATAACCAATGTAAATTTAGTTAAACCATTAAATTAGTAAGTGTGACATTTGACAATGTATGAGGCTTTTGTTGATTATCAAATAGACATGAAGATTTGTTCAAAAAATTACAAAACTTTGAAATTCAAAGTTAGAGTTCATCCATTTTTATAGAGACATAGAACTAAGAGAAAATACTAACTAAAAAATTTATTTGCACATATCTTTTAAAACTTATGAAGCTACATCTTGGTGGGTTTAGAAATAGGGACGAAGGGAGAGGGAGGGGAAACATCAGGGAGAAAAAGAAAGGTGAGGAAGGATAGAAAAATAAAACTTTCAAAAACATTTGGGGTTGATTTGTAATAAGTGAAAATATTATGGTCAAAATTTATATTAATTATTCTAATGTTTATAGCAAGTTAAGTAAATGTTTGGACCCTACTATCAGCACATTTAATTTTCATAATTTTAGTGGTCCACTTAAGATAGGGTTGTTTAACCCCATTTTTGCATGGTGTCAATTAAATGCCCCGGTTTCTAAATTGAGGATACAAATTCTTCTCATATATATATATACTCATCAAATGGTCAACATAAGCTGCAGGTGGAATGGAAATCTATGGCATTTCATTATGGGTTTTTTCTTGAAGAAGGGCTATCAATCATTTAGCGCAGTGAAGAGATGGATTTCAGCCACGCCTTCCTTCTTCATCATCTTCTTCCTCCTTATCTTTGCTGCAACTACTTTCACCCATTTGATTGATTCTGTAAGTGTCTCTTTATGGCATCCAATCTCTGTTATTATTCTCTGTTTGTTTTAAGGTTATTATTTTTACTTTTCATGCTTAATTTGCTTCCTCCTTCTCTCAATATGTCATGCATATTTTCTTCATCTCTCTCTGTAGCTTGTTTGGATCCTCTATCCTTAAGGATCAGAATCGTTTTCTGCTCATAGTTTCCCTTCTTTCTTGGAGATTGATGATAAACTAAACTGAATTTAATCTCATAAGAACATAATAATAAAATTTTCTTTATGAAATTATGGAATGGATTATATCTAATATTTCTATTTATGTTTCAATTTGTGGCAGATTAGTTTAGTTTGGTTCAGAAACCTGTTGAGAAATTAATGGCAAGAGTATTCATTTGAAAGTCTAAGTCCTGTTGGATATGCCTTCTCATGTTCTTTGTTAACAACCTTACCCTTGTCCTCCTTGTTTCTATGGGTGTGTGCTCGGTCGCTTTGTCCTTAATTTGCGTCTTTTTTTTCTCCTTGACTAAATTCATCAATGAAATTAATCTCTCTTATTTTGGTAAAAAAATAAAATAAAATAAGCAAAGGATTTTTAAAATAAATAAACATATTAAAGAGATGAAATAGAGAAGAAAAGAAGAATATGAGCTACTAAGTCTAGGTTTGTTCTAGTAGTGATGGATTTTGTATTGTTTTAAAATTCTTAATTAAGATTGAACCCCTTCATCCTTATCTACCAAAACAAAAGGAGAGTAATATTTATAATATTTCGTAATTTCTAACTTAACATTTCGAGTTATCTATATTTTTTAGAAACTTTTTATTTTTATTTTTTTATAGTATGTTTGATTTGATATTTTAGCATTATCAATTCATTGGGCTCAGCTTAGCATCATAATGAGTCAAAGTCTACTATCAAAAAAACAAAAACAAAAAATTGAGTCAAAGTCAACTAATTAGATTTGGGCTCCAAAGTTGGGCTTGTTACATTCCATTCCAATTTATCAAAAGTTTAATTAATTAATTAATGTCGTTCTTCTATATCTCTCTGTCTTTAGTAATTAATTATTGTTGTTCTTAATTATGCAATTAAACAGTAAATATATCATATCAGCTACAAGATTATCACGTTAACTATTTTACTTATTGTCTCTCAGCCCAAAATAACAAGCGTTTCGCTTCTCAAAACTGTTACAAACAGCTTCACTTTTAGGCAAAATGATAAATATTTCACCCTCAACTGTATCAATGGGAACTCAACAGCATGCCCAACATATTACCCAACAACGTTATTTCAGGCAGATAAGTCATCAACCACAGCATGTCCAGAATACTTCAGATGGATCCATGAAGATCTAAAACCATGGAAAAACACAGGGATCACAAGGGACATGGTGGAGGCAGCCAAAAACATATCACATTTCAGGCTTGTGATTCGAAAGGGAAAAGTTTATGTTGAAAAGCATGGGCAAGTGTTTCAGACAAGAGATGTATTTACAATATGGGGTATTGCACAGCTTCTAAGGCTTTACCCAGGGGAGATACCAGATTTGGAGCTTTTCTTCGAGTGTGGGGATAAAACAGTGGTGGACAAAAGAAGCTTCCAAGGGTCGCCGCCGCCGCCTGTGTTCCATTACAGTGGGAGGGAATCTGCATTTGACATAGTCTTCCCTGATTGGACCTTCTGGGGTTGGTAAAGCTTCTATTTACTTCGAAACACGCTATTAATAATTAGAGCCATATAAGAGTAACGGAGAAAAATTAAACAAGGCGACTGAAAAACTAAATATTGTTAGGACAAAACAAAAGAAACATAGCAGAAGAGGAAAAAATCATCGTGAGGTTTTCATATTTGTGAAAAACTGAAAATTTTGATTTTGTAGGGTTTAGGTTTAGCTTGATTTTTTTCTTTTTAATAATACTTATTTTCTTTTTTTTTTTTTTAAAAAAATTGNTTTTTTAAAAAAAAATTGTTAATAGGGTTGAGACAAACATAAGGCCATGGGAAGCAATATTACAGGCTATACAAAAAAGCGACAGGGAAACCAAATGGAAGGACAGGATGCCCTATGGTTTTTGGAAGGGCAACCCAAGCGTGTCCTCTATTAGGAATGAACTCTGCAAGTGCAATGTCTCAGACGAACATGATTGGAATGCACGTATATATAAGGTGGTAAGTAGTTTCAATCCTTTTAGTTAAATTATTAGGTTTCTGTTTTTATTTTTTATTTTTATGTTTTGCTTAGATGTATAAGACAAGAAAATGAAAAATAAATCATATTTGTTGAAAGAAGTTCTAGGTAAAAGATTTTGTTTCATTTCAGAACTGGAAAAGGGAAAGCAAAGACAAGTTCAAGAATACAAAGCTTGAAGATCAATGTACCCACAGGTAAATATATATCTAAGACTTTCCATACACTGAATTCTCCTAATTTGAATTTTATGGGGTTTTGCTTTCTGATTTTTTTTTTTTTATAACTTTTGGTATCTCACTCAGTAAATTACTAAACTTAATTATTTGTGTTACATTTCATATGAAGGTACAAGATTTATGTGGAAGGAGTTTCATGGTCTGTGAGTGAAAAATACATATTAGCATGTGACTCCATGACCTTGTTCATTAGGCCTCACTACTATGATTTCTTTTCAAGAGGTATGGTTCCTTTGCAGCACTACTGGCCCATCAGCACCCAAAGTATGTGCAAAGATATTAAGTTTGCTGTGGACTGGGGCAATACTCACACTAAGGAGGTAAACTTTGTTTTATTTATGATTTCTAAAAGCTTTTTTTTTTTTTTTTTTTTTTTTTNTTTTTTTTTTTGCTGTAGCTAATTTCTTTTTGTATATATATTTCACAAAATTAAGCAGGCACAAGAGATTGGCAAAGAAGGAAGCAACTACATCCATGAAAAACTGAAGATGAAATTTGTCTATGACTACATGTTTCATTTATTACAAGAATATGCAAGGCTTATGAGATTTGAACCGGCCATACCAGCAGGAGCAGTCGAGGTTTGTTCTGAAACTATGGCATGTCCCAAGAATGGTGTATCGAGGGAGTTTATGCTAGAGTCGATGGTGACGATGCCAAGTGCTAAGCTTCCTTGTACACTGCCTCCTCCTTATAAACCTGAAGAACTCCAAGAGTTTCTACAAAGAAAGGAGAGTTCAATCAAGCAAGTGGAGATGAAGGGTAGTGAATACTTTAACAGCCTGAATAATGCTAAGCAATAAAGGCCTGCTTTCTAGCTTTTTTCTCTCTCTTTGTAAAACGGATCTTCATGAATAACGTCGTACTTAATTAATTGTAGTTTAAGAAAGTAAATTATTATATAATAGAAACATGCTTGTGAATTTTGTGATTTTCATGTCATAGTTTTATATGCCTTGTAATTATCAGTGTTTTCCTATGCATATATGTCTATAAGGTTGATTTTAGTCTGCAAACCTTGCAAACCATAACAATCTGAACCATTGGCTTTTAACGAAGACACATATTAGCTAGCCATCTAACCTAGCGGTAACGAGATAAATTCTTACGTACTCCACAGACGCAAAAGAAAAAGTGAGCTTCATATGGAGCACCGGTATTGCCGTACCAGTTTCTGAGATTGTATCTTGAAACTCATACCGAAATAAAAAAAACTCAGTTTCTTATTTAAAAAAATTAGTATATCTTGAAATGGCTAAAATATTTATTTTAATTTTATTTTATATTTATTCTGTTCTTTATATTAGCTTTGATCCTTCACAAATTCAGCTCTCATTCTATTCTCTATTTGAATTGAAGGAATATGACATGATTTGTCAATTAAAATTAATTTTTTTAATTACCTTTAAAATAATTATATATATAACTTTAACTCTTGCTAATTATTTATTTATTTATTTTATATATATTTTAGATAGTGTACCTATACTTTTTTTTTTTGAAAAATTGTTGTTTCTGTACCATTACCTGTGCATGGGTGAATTCTAATGTCTATTGTTGGATGATTGGTTAGTGGATTTGCGAGAGATCATTGTCTAAATTGATATGTTCTAGTTGATTGACACGTGTTACCTCTGATATGACTTTGGCCTTTTTTGGCTTTATTTGGGCTGAGCTGTAACCTGACCAAGGTGATGCGTACATGTCCACACAATTCTAGTTGCATATATCCAAACACCTTCTCATAATTCAACGCTCTTCGATATAGTCAAGGCAAGCTTAATTTGTATCCACATGTCTGTGCCGGCTAACTTCTTGCATTTGATACGATATAGATTTTTCGTTGAATGTCTGTCATGCATTCGTTTAGCATAATGAAAATATGGGCTTCAAGCTCGCTTTTCTTCTTCATCTTTTTCCTCCTTGTATTTGTTGCAAGCACTTTCTTCAATTGGATTGACCTTGTAAGTCTCACTTACATGCCTTCCTCTGTCTTCGTCCAAGAAAATGCATTTTTGTTCATGTTATTATTAGTTTTAACTTTTGATGTTGTTTTCTCATTCTCTCCATTTATAAATGATGCATATCTTGTTCATCTCCCTCTTTGAGATAACATAAAGGAAAAGGGAAAGAGAAAATATGGAATATGTATATATAGCATGAGGGAAAATTCAAACTAATGGTGAAATTTGTTTTACAATTATGGTGGTGATTCAGTAAAAAACAAAAATAATCCTGGGTTTCCAAGGAGGAGAGACAAACTTTTTATTTTCTTCTTTCTCCTCTGCTTTTATGATCCAAAAATGAGATAATTAATGCGTAATTAATTTAATTGGTAATAAGGGTAATATATGCTAAACTAAGAATATCATTTTCTTTTCCTCTTTTCTACATCATATATAAAAAAGGACATTTCTGAATTTTATTGAGAAAAAAAAATTCAAGAAGGCACATTTGTCCTAATTTTCTTGTATACTATTATTCTCTCTCTCTCTCTCTATCTGATCTTTCAAGTAATTAATAGCCTTCTTATGTACTTAAAATCTGAGCCACTGATTATCACAGTAACTGTTTTAATTCTTGTCTTTCAGTCCAAAATCACAAGCACTTATCTTCTCAAAACTACTAAAAACCTCAACCCTAACACCCGAATCCAACTCAAGTGCTTCAATGGAAGCTCGAAACCAACGTGCCCACCTTATTTCCCAGCAACATTTGAGCTTAAGAATTCATCAGCTGCAGCATGTCCAGATTACTTCAGATGGATCCATGAAGATCTTAAACCATGGAAGAGCAGCGGAATCAGCAGGGACATGGTGGAGAGAGGCAAAGATACATCACATTTTAGGCTTGTGATTTTAAAGGGAAAAGCTTTTGTTGAAAAGCACGCAGAAGTGTTCCAAACAAGAGATGTATTTACAATATGGGGAATCTTACAGCTTCTACGGTTATACCCTGGAAAGATTCCAGATTTGGAGCTTCTGTTTGAGTGTGGAGATAGAACAGTGGTGGAGAAAACACGCTTCCAAGGTCCAGCATCCATGTCGGCGCCGCCGCCTATCTTCCATTACTGTGGGCATGAAGATGCATTTGATATTGTCTTTCCTGACTGGACTTTCTGGGGTTGGTAAATTTGCTTCTATTTACTTTTAAATATATTCTTTTGTTATTGAATTATTTTTTAAATATTATTTTAATTTTTAATTTATTTTTTGTGTCACTTTAATTTTCGAATAATTATAATACCTATCAAATCAGTCATTCGTAGTATAAAACATGATTAATTAAATAAGTAGAATGATTATTTGAGGATTAGAATAATATTTAAAATATAAATCATGGACAAAAAAATATATTTAAGTCTTTAATATATTACAAATTTAACATAACATCTCTACTCAAACTCTATAGCTACCTAGCATCGTTAAGTGCACGTTTGGTTCGTTAGTGGCAAGGTCTAAGAATCACTTTTGTTCCTCAAAATCAAAAGCTACTTTGAGTAGTTTGAGGGGCAAAAGTGATTTTGGGTGTATCCCACTACTAAACTAAATATGCACTTCTGATAAAGGCTAATATAGAGGCCTTATAGAGGCATTTGGACTCATTACACATATTTTCATTTTGTGGGTTTTGAAACTATACTTAACTATGCAAGCTAAGGAATTGTGTGGTAGACTGGTAGGTGTAGAAATAGGAAGAATGGTAGAAAGTAGTGAAAGTCAACAATTGTATCTAAACATATCCTCAATTTTCATTATTTCCCCCAATTCCTCCCATTTTTATTTCCACCAAGCATACTAGGCCAATTGAGTCAACTATAGTCCATTATCTTTCATAAAATTGATTTCACCAACGTCCATGGATTGAGCTTGGAACCTGAGAATAGTTTCTATCTTAATTTTCTTTTAAATATAAAAAGAAGCTAAAGACATAGAAAATTACACAATCCTCATGTACATCTATTTTTTCCTTCCTAGGGCTGAGACCAACCTAAGACCGTGGAAGACAATATTACAGACTATAGAAGAAAGTAACAAGAAAATCAAATGGAAGGATAGGGTACCCTATGCTTTTTGGAAGGGCAACACAAAAGTGTCCTCGATTAGGGAAGAACTCAGCAAGTGCAACGCCTCAGAACAACATGATTGGAATGCCCGTATATATCCCCTGGTAAATATTTTCAGCCCTATTAGTTTATTTTATGTGATTTGATGTAAAGAAAAGGACAATAAAAGGAAAAATAATATCATATTTGCGGAGAAATTAACTTTCAAACAAAAGATGGTTAGTGAATGAAAAATTAAAGATTTTGTTTCCTTTCAGCATTGGGATAAGGAGATTAAACAAGGATTTAAGAACACAAAGCTAGAAAATCAATGTACCCACAGGTATGTATTTTAAAATTTTCATGCACTTCCTATAATATGAATTCTATTTTAGTATTAGTTTTTTCCATTTAGAAAAAGTGAAAATAGAAGGAATGATTTTGAGAGGAGTGATTTGGAAATAAATCTAAATAAATACATGCTTGATACATTTTATAAGATAATACATCAACACATATATATATTTTTTTAATACAACAAGTATTCCTACTTACCCAATTAAGTGTAAGACTAATCTCATTCGAGGGTTAGAACAATTACCATTTTCCAACAATGCTCTCACTAAGCCTTAAATCCTTGACCATAGCCAAAGGCGCACGCCGAGGGTTCAATTTGCTATTAGTTGAACCAAACACTTGTTGGTACATCAACACACACACACACACACATACATATATATACATATATATATATATATATATATATATAGCAAATTGAACCCTCGGCATGCGCCTTTGGCTATGGTCAAGGATTCGAGGCCTAGTGAGACCATTGTTAAAAAACGGTAATTACTCTAACCCTTGAACGAATATATATATATATATATATATATATCATGTGTCTTGGGATATTTTACCCCCATTTACTAAGTTTGGTTATGTTACGTTTCATATAAAGGTACAAAATTTATGTGGAAGGAAGTGCTTGGTCAGTGAGTGAAAAATACATATTAGCATGTGACTCCATGACCTTGTTCATAAAACCTGAGTACTATGATTTCTTTTCAAGAAGCATGATACCTTTGCAGCACTATTGGCCCATCAGCACCCAAAATATGTGCAATGATATTAAGTTTGCTGTGGATTGGGGCAATACTCAGATGAACAGGGTAAATCTTCATCTTAATTACTCTATGATATTCAGCTTCTGAATTTAGTTTAATTATTTGTTAAAAAGTTAATTTTTCAAACAATTTTTTCGTTCGGTTTACTTCATAAAGTTCTTATTTTGATTGTAGCTAATTGCTTTTTATATGCTTCACAATATTAAACAGGCACAAGTGATTGGCAAAGCAGGAAGTAACTTCATCCAAGAAAACCTAAACATGAAATTCGTGTATGATTATATGTTTCATTTGTTACGTGAATATGCGAAACTGATGAGATTCCGACCTAGAATCCCAAGTGGAGCCGTTGAAGTTTGCTATGAAACTGTGGCATGTCCCATGGATGGTCCATGGAAGGAGTTTATGGAGGAGTCAATGGTGAAGTCACCAAGTGATACATCTCCATGTGCAATGCCTCCTTATAAGCCTGAAGTTCTCCAAGAGTTTCAACACACAAAACAGAGTTTGATCAAGCAAGTAGAGATGAGAAAGAGTGAATACTTTAGAGTTTAATCAAGCTTTATATTGTTCTTGCTCTCTTTTTATAACCAGAAATTAACAGGTCTTGATGCTCTTGTCATACTCATACTCAATCATAGTATAACAAAGTGATACGACTCTAAGTAGGAGTATCAGATAATTATCCAAGCTCTCATTTTATCTTTATATTAGTAGTTAATTATCTTATTTGTTCTACTAGGATTTAGTTAGGATTAGCCTATTTAAGAGTAATTATCCTATCTTATAAGTGGGAGTTATCTAATATATAGAATTTGTATGCTTATGTAATAAGCACTATATAGCATTAGGATTGTGTCTATTTAAAGGCTTAAGGCTATCAATTGTAGTCAAACATAATAATAATCAATCAGTTCTTTATGTTTCTAAGTCCAAGTTGTATCATTTGGTATCAGAGCCCTTGCCCACCACCATGGATCCACACCTAGTAGAAAGTCTTCTTAAAATAGAGCACATCTTTGAAGAAATGAGGTGAGAAATGAAGCAAGTCTTTCAAGAAGTGGGGCAAAGTTATGCTGAAATAAGAAAGACCCTGAAAGAGTACCGTGAGCATTTGAAGGAAGAGGAGGGAGAAGAGTTATCTCAAGAAAACACATTGAAGGAAGTTTTGCCAACCAAGCCGTCAATGAAATGTTGTCAATCAATATTCCCTTAGAACGCACACCTTTTAAAAATAACACCCACGTGAATCAAATAACCACAACTTTTGAAGGATTGCCCTTTATAGTCCAAGTTTTGAATATGTCACAAAAAGAAGTTTTAGTAACTAATGATGTCTTCCACAACAAGAGCAAGAATGATGCCATCATTGCTTCTTCTGAAGACAAACCTTGGGGACAAGGTTTTCCTAGAAGGGGGAAGGATGATACAACCCTAAATAGTTGTCTTTTATGTAGTTTTGCTTATCTTTATTAATTATCTATTAGGATTATTGATGATCTCTTAATTAGAACGCACGTTCCTTGAGGACAAGGAACTCCTTGATGGGGGAAGGAATGATACGACTCTAAGAAGGAGTATTAGATAATTATCCAAGCTCTTCTTTTATCTTTATATTAGTAGTTAATTATCTTATTTGCTCTACTAGGATTTAGTTAGAATTAGCCTATTTAGGAGTAATTATCCTATCTTATAAGTGGGAGTTATCTAATAGAATTTGTATGCTTATGTGATAAGCACTATAGCTTTAGGATTTTGTCTATTTAAAGGCTTCAGGCTATCAATTGTAGTCAAGCATAATAATAATCAATAAGTTGTTTATGTTTCTAAGTCCGAATTGTATCACAAAGCATCTAACTCGAAATCAAAGAGATTTTTGTTTTCTCGATGGTCAAAAAATATCTATTATTTTACCTACTTATATATAACAGATTGTATGGTAGGCCATAAATTAGGAAAATTTTCACCTACTCTAAACTATAAATATATAATGGAAATGTCTTTTCCAATGTATATAGTGAATTTCAGTTCTGCAAAGATAAACAGGTGGTAGTGTACTCACTCAAGCCGAAGCTAATCTTATCTCCTCTATAATAATGGTCAAGAAATGCAAGAAAACAACCCACACTATTTTATTATTTCTATCCACCATGATCTGAGAAGATCAATTTAGAAAAACTTTTATGATGGTTCTGAGAACATCAAAAATTACAAAAAATTTACAAAAAATCGTTTAGAAAAAAACTTAAATCTTAATGTATATATGAAGATTAGCCTGAATATATCTTTATTGTCAAAACCCAAAAACATAAAATTAAGATTTTTAGGAAGGCATGAAATGAATCTGAAATACAATGTTGCGATTTGAGTCACAAATTAAAATTAGAACACATGAAGTGGTATGAGAAATACAATTACCCCAAATTCCCTTTTACCTTAATCCACATGAATACATCCTTTTTTTTGGTAATACAAAGAAAAGAAAGGAAAAAATTACAGTCTAAGAAAAGCCATAGATAACCTATCTGCTAATAATATATGAGAAAGTTCTACAAATAGATGTTGAATCACCTTCCAGTTAACTTGTCCTCTAACTCTATGCTTTGCTAAAAAATCAATAACTTAATTTACTTCACACAACACATGAATACATCTAAAACTAGTATTGCCAGAGTAATAATTGAGTCTAGATATGTCAAAACAGGTATAGCCCACTAAAAACAGTTGTAACAGCCCGTTTTATAATCGGATCTATGTTCCGCGGGCCTTCGGACCGGGTTTGTCCAATTGGCGCGCTACCTCTTTTCTTTTTTAAATTTTATTATTATCACAGCAACCTAATTCATTCACAAATCGGCAAACCCCTAAACCCTGCCTCTCCGGCCATACCCAGACACCAGATACGCTGCCGGCGCCGCCACCAGCAGTCGTCGCCAATCCCTCCGACCGCATCCTAGCTCCTTCTCAGTAATCTCCGTCGGTTCTCTTCTCGTACAGGACAGCTTCACCACCAGTCCACCACACGAATCCCACAAGTGTTGAGAGCAAGGTAAGCTACTTAGCCTACTTCTATGAGGAGCCCTTGATGTGAAATTTTTCTATATGAAATAAAGAGCGACAGAAATTGCAAGAATTCGAGAAGAGAAAGTAGCTTCTGGTTTGATTAATGAGTGTTTATACCCCTCTTCTCTTTCCTCGCTTATTCTCTGACAATTGCGGCTACTGGTTCTTCTTCTACCTCTATTTCTAGTGCTAGTGAGTTCTTCTACTCTTGCTTTGATGGAAATCGACAGAACTGATGGCCGTACGCCCAATCAGTTGAGGCCTCTCGCGTGCTCGAGAAACATCCTTAATCGTGCCCATGGCTCTGCAAACTGGTCTCAAGGTTCTTCATCAGCTTCAGCTTTTTGTGATTTCTCTTTCTTTTTTCTTTTAAATTTGCAATTTAATATTTTTAATGCACCATTTAGTTGTTGTATTGCATTTGAAAATCTGTTAGTTTGGGTACTATAAGTTAGTTTAAAAGTGTTGGTTATGTTCGAAGTCTTTTTTTTCTTTCTTTCTTTGAATTTCTTGTTGGAACTTATGTCATATAATGTGGTTAGACTGGTTTTTCTATTTATCTTAGGCTTTGTCTTATTTGTTCTGTAGGAGAAACCAAGGTTCTTGCTGCAGTTTACGGACCCAAAGCAGGAACTAAGAAGAATGAGAATCCTGAAAAAGCTTCCATTGAAGTTATATGGAAGCCTAAGACAGGACAAATTGGTGTGAATTGCTATCATTTTCTTCTTTTAATTTTGTTTCAGAAACTTGTTTTAAGTTGGTAAATAAAGCGAAGTGTAGCTTGTCTCCTACAGCATGGATTTACAATTCGTTTTTTTGTCCCCTAAGAGAGCAGTTTGACCAATTCTTTTTATGGTTTACGAGGGGAAACTTGTTCAAAATCTGACTGTTTTCATTTGATTTTTTTATTTTTTTTTTTATTTTTATTTTTTTTATTTTTTTTATTTTTAATTTGGTTGAATTTTTTTCACGGATCAGGAAAACTGGAAAGGGAGTATGAGATGATACTAAAAAGAACTCTAGAAAGCATTTGCATTCGTTCAATATATCCAAATACCACCACTTCGATAATAGTCCAGGTGAGTTTGTCATAAACCTTCCTCTTTTATCTGGATATCAGACATTCTGAGCTTTGGTCTTCTTTTCATACTTCAGATAAATGAAATTGAAACACTGTGTTGCAGAAAGCTGCAGGCATCTTCATAGTTTTCTAAAACTTTGCTTGCAAATAGCTATGGGAAGTCTCAATTCTTTGTTTGTCATGTTTTACTTTTCTCATGAACATATATCTTGTAGCTTTCAAACACTTGCATATGCATCTGAATAGAAGTTAGAAATGAAATTGTGCTCTTTGTGCACAGTAGGAAAATGGGGAGGCATTGATGCAGGAGTTAGCATATGACAAAAGATGATTCGTTACAATGTGTATTGATTATAGTTATGAAACAAGCATGGGGCTATTGACTTTTCTTCCAGTGCATCTGCATTTGACTGATATTCATTTTGGGAATGCGGTACCCTTGTGTTCACAGTTCTCTGTTAGAATTAGTTTTTTTTTTTCTTTTAGTTTCACATACATATTTATTNTGTGTACAGTTCTCCGTTAGAATTAGTTTTTTTTTTTTTTCTTTTAGTTTCACATACATATTTATTGTCATTGATTAATTGTTATTCATTTTTGAATTTTTATAAATGCTAGTTAGTATAATGATGCTCAATCCGTTAGTTTTCTTATGTTTTGACAAATTTATAATGCAAAGTAATCTACAAAACTTTTGATGTACTGTTACATTGCAGGATTGAATCCTCTTTGTTTCTACTGCAGGTTGTCCATGATGATGGCGCTGTATCCTGTGTGCGATTTGATCTTTTTGTTTACTTGTACTGTTCTATGTCACAGTCACAACATATGAGATCATTTACCCATTCCCTTTTACTTTTCCCCTATACTTTAAGGAGGGTATGTGCGAGAAGATATATATGGGTAGAAATGGAATGGATTTATCTTTTCTTTCCCCTTGCCCTGTTTTTATTATGTTCCCACAATTCCTGTACTTTAGGTTCAATATTGACCTCTCAGAATGGTTTTGGTGTTTAGTGACCCTATTGAGGGGCCTGTAATTTTTATAACAATGAAGGAAGAAAATGGATTGCTATTAGTGCCAATAGATGTACAAACATCGTATCCAATTTGATCTTAATGTTTATTACAGAGGGGTGGGGGCCAAAGGAGAACAATATTTTAATCTATCTGCTATTCTGCTTCTGGATCTTTCACTGCGTTTGCTTGACTTAGTATATAGCTTCTTCCATGTGCCATAAATGCAGCATGCGCTGCCCTTGTGGATGCTGGAATTCCACTAAAGCATCTTGCTGGTAACTGAGATTTATTGATTTATCATCTGTATTTTAGTTTATTAATGAATAATGACTTACTCATATTTATTTGTACAGTTGCAATATGTTGTTCTGTGGCAGAAAGTGGTTATGTTATACTGGACCCCACTAAACTTGAAGAGCAGGTTAGTAGCTTTTCTTTTTTGTCCATTAAAAATTGTTCATTTGATTTTACACAATGAGTGATATTTTTTGGGCATATATAACACATGAATTAAGTCAGCTGAATCTGGTCTGCACTTAAAATCATGTTTATATCATTTCACTTCTCAAGACGAAACACACTAAGTATGCTGTGTATAGTGGCTGAAATTTTTGAAAAATGGAGTCCTAGGGCTCATACTTCTTGTGCATAGTTATCAGTCAATGTTTTTCTTATTTAATGGCAGACAATGAAGGCATTTGCATATTTAGTCTTTCCGAATGCAATTGTTTCTGTCCTACAAGAAGGATCATCACAGGTGGGTGGTGAACCTATGGAACATGGACTCGTTACATCAGTTACCCAGGGTGCAATGTCAGGTATGTGTTACTTTCTTATCCATAAGTTCTTGATTATCCAACTTTTTTGTTTACGTCTGAGTGGATTTTGGGTACCTGTTTATATCAATAGTCTCTTTCTTTAATTTATGTCTTACTTAGGACTTATAGTCATCTAGATCTTCAATTCATTGTCCCTTTGATAGTCTTGTCATGTTCTTAAAGTCTTAAACCAGAGTGGGATACGTATCCCATTGTGTGGTGAAACTCTTCTCCTAGAGCTATGCTAGGAACTTAGGCACTACTATTTTGGAAACTTTCTCAATTTCTCCAAGCGGACAGCTCCTCTGGGAGCTATAAAGGAGTGTGTTTGCGTGGTTTAGTTTTCTAATGTTTGATCTAATTGGTTCTCTGATTAAATTTGTTGAAGTGGATGATTATCTTCACTGCCTAGAACGAGGGCGTGCTGCTACTGCAAAGATGTCTGAATTTTTGAGGAGGAGCTTACCACCACAACTAGCAAGCGAATCATCAAAGGCTGCGTGATTTTTAATGTGTTTGATTGTAATTTACTTAGTAGTATCTAAATTTTCCCTGCGCAGGCAGTGGGCAGGATGGAACTTCATAGAGGTAGTGTACTTGATAGTTGTTGTGAGCCTGGTAGGATTGGTTTGTAATCTCTCATTAACATCCAATGACAGTACTGAAGTAATGATAAAAATCTCATTTCTGTCAATTGATGAAAGTAATGGCCTCTCCTTTTTCTCTTGTATATTGGTTGATATTATATCTGCATATAGATCTAGCAAGAATCATTCCTTTTACGTTTGCCGTAAGTCATTTTTGGAGAAGAGTGTATGACACAGACACGTAGCACTTCAATGACGACGAAACCTTTGAGCAAATTGGTAAGCAGTGAAAACAAGGGGAGGTATTAGGATAAGTACTAATTATTTCACAGGTTTGAAGGACTTGACGAGGCAATAGGTATAGTTAACTTCTTTTTTATCTAAAAAATTATATAAAAAAAGTTAACATCTAACAAGCATATACTATATAATTGAAGTATTTTCCCTAACTGAGTTAATGAAGAAGTGTTTGGGATATCAACAAGACAAGACACCAGTAATATAGTTAGTGAATATCAAAAGCATGGAATAGGGGATGTCAATAATATTTTATCCTAGGGCTGACCTTAAGTTTGTAATTATATATATGTAATTAAGCAATCTCTTGTATATAGGATACTTGATACGAAAATTCTATGTACCTTCAACTATATTTTACTTGCACTTGTCTACAAATACGTTAAATCACACAACTGTCCAATAAAACATTACAAGTAATATCGCTAATATCAATTTGCAAAATTAAGAGACATGATTATGACAATGACGTAGATGCTACGTACTGTTATGCAATCGGTAAATTGAAGGTTCAAGAAACAATTTAACTTTTTCTTCTTTGGTAGAGACAAAACACAACAACGTGGACATGAATATGCCCTGAACATAAAAACAACAAAAGATAAAGGCTTATATGTGAAGTACAACTTTGTCTTCAAAATTCATCCGAATTTTGTAGTAGAGATTGTCATTGATGTTGATATTACACTACACTTATTACACAAGATAAAGGCTTATATGTTAAGTACAAATTTATCTTCAAAAGTGTGGTTATATTGATATTACGTACATACAAGATTTTTTCTGAAACAATTTAATAAAGTATTTTTTGGCATAATACCACTGCAACAAAACTCTTGATTTAAANTAAAGCCAGACAGTAGATCCGCTTGCATAACTTCAAACTTGACATATGCAAACGACTATTATTAAAAACATGCAGAATTAAGGAAAAGGAAAGGAAGCCTCATAACACCCTAGTACGTATACTTAATATACTACATAATCAACACAGCCTGAATGTGTGTCAAACATCAGACCAGTAAATGTGTAGTAGACCCCAGTTTCTCTTAGGCACTCGCAGAGCCTTCCAAACGGCTTGAGAGGCATCAACAATATTGTTCATGCATGGAGGTTCGTAATTATGGTCAGCATCACACCCCTTTGTAGAGTCACACTCATCAACAACCATGGCATTCACTCTCCTTCCATTACCATAGATGGTTATGTTGTGCAAGCATCTCCTTTTGTGGTTGAACCATCCAGTTGATAATGCAACAACAGGAATGTTATCTGAATGGAACTTATTGTCGCATTCTGATGGCGCGCCTCCATCCCCTCCCTTCTGGAAGCTATTCAGTGTTAGTATTGCCTTTGTGCGGTGAGACACCTTTGGAGAACACTTGTATGCGGTGTAAAGCTTGCCTTGTTTGCAGCACTCAGAGAAATTCTCTTTGTTGCACTGTTTTGGAGGGGGTTTGTTCCCCCTTATCTTCCCACTAGGCTTGCAGGTATCAGCTTCAACGCTTAACCAACCCCTTACAAGAAAAAGAAATAGGATGAACACAAAAGAATTTGAACAAATTTTGATCTTCATCTTTTCTTTGATCCCTCTTTATCTTTCTTATCTGCAATCCAAAGTATAGGCAGTAGTGTATATATAGAGATGGGAAGATCAAAAGATATAGTCCTTCAATCATATAAGACATACTTGACAGCTAACAATGAAAGGAACTGAATGAGACAAACAAGTCCAAATGCAAGCATGCAATACGTAAAAGTGTTGGTTATATCACCAATCAAATAACACACTGATGTTAGGATCTTGATTATATCACCACCTACTTACTTTATCTTGTACTTTTACGCAGGGGATCCCATTTAGGAGGGAGGCATTGAGCTAGCCCATAATATGGAATAGAACTAAAAAGATTAAGCATGCCATGTATTCTTGAGTGATAGGAATCTGAATTGTCTGCAAAAAAAAAAATGCTTTTCTATGAAACAAGAAAGGCACCTAGCATTCATAAGTGAACATTACCACATTTTTATTCATATTTTTTCTTTCTGATTTCATTTTCATTGAAATAGTAATTTAAGCAAATTATAGAAAAGTAATGTTTAGGTGCACAAACTGACAAGTATCTTTTGCACTCTATGCTTGAAACAGCTTAGGTAGCAAATGAGATTCCAATGTTGAAGATATTTTAGGCAGCAGTAGGCAGATTATTCCTATATATGCAGGCACAAGTATCCAATCAGGATTTTACAGGATACAGCCCTACAGAATTCTTTTAATTGATTCTCTGATTGAGACAGAAACTCTGTTTTCATTATGTCTTATAATCGTTTTCTTTCCTGTTCTAGGCCATTTTAAAATAACTCACAATAAACATAACTTTGTGTTCAGAATGTGTGATGAATAAAGAAAGAACTAAGTCCTTGTTTATGTGACAAGCACAAGCCAATGCTTCTGTGAACATTTTTTGCTTTTCCAGGTCTAGGTCCCTTTTATATGCATTATCAATTCAGATAGTGAATGATATACATAGATATACCATGATGCAGAGAGCAAGTTTCTGGTGCTAAAACAGTTCTAGAAGCAATTAACTTTTGATCTATATTTTTATACCAAGACATATCTAAGCATACTAAGCATGTACTCAAAATAATGATTATAAGGAGAAAAAGCCGAGTAGAGAGAATATTTGGAGGCAATGAGCGCTTAATATGAAATGGAACTAATAAAGCATGCTAGTGTGCATCTTGAGTACATGACAAAAGTCTAGGATATATACTAAGCATGCTAGTGTGAATGTAATTTAGTTAATTACTTTTATAGTTTTAGGTTTCTTGTATTAACCCAACCCAAAAAATTAATGAAACTGGATTTTCAATGAGATTTTGTTAGTGACTCAGCCCAGAGCAAGTATGGATTGTATATATTGTATCTCATACATAGATGTGTAGACCTAAGTAACAAGATTCAGGTATAATTAGGATATGGATGGAAGTTAGACTACTCTTTCTATTAGTCAAAATGACTTATTTTACCTTTTAATGCTCCTGAATTGTTCACATTAAAAATGAAACATAGTATATCTTGTGTCTCTTGTGTTTTTTTTTTTTTTATTTTTTCTTGATTAAACACATTGTAACAAATAGTAACTTAACTAAGGTTTAGAAAGGTAAGCTTTTGGTGATTACAAGCACACAAAATATTCGGTATGAGAAATTACAAACGGACAAAATTAAGGTATCTTACACACCTTATACTTTAAATTTTAGGCAACAAACAAGATTCCAACGTAGGAAGATTCTGTTCAGAAGAGAAACCTTAGTGCTGGTTATGTTGTTCTGTGACTGAAAGTGGTTATGTTATACTGGACCCCACTAAATATTTGAAGTATTTTCCCTAATTGAGTTAATGAAGAAGTGTTTGTGATATCAACAAGACAAGACACCAGTAATATAGTTAGTGAATATCAAAAGCATGGAATAGGGGATGTCAATAATATTTTATCCTAGGGCTGACCTTAAGTTTGTAATTATATATATGTAATTAAGCAATCTCTTGTATATAGGATACTTGATACGAAAATTCTATGTACCTTCAACTATATTTTACATGCACTTGTCTACAAATACGTTAAATCCCACAACTGTCCAATAAAACATTACAAGTAATATCACTAATATCAATTTGCAAAATTAAGAGACATGATTATGACAATGACGTAGATGCTACGTACTGTTATGCAATCGGTAAATTGAAGGTTCAAGAAACAATTTAACTTTTTCTTCTTTGGTAGAGACAAAACACAACAACGTGGACATGAATATGCCCTGAACATAAAAACAACAAAAGATAAAGGCTTATATGTGAAGTACAACTTTGTCTTCAAAATTCATCCGAATTTTGTAGTAGAGATTGTCATTGATGTTGATATTACACTACACTTATTACACAAGATAAAGGCTTATATGTTAAGTACAAATTTATCTTCAAAAGTGTGGTTATATTGATATTACGTACATACAAGATTTTTTCTGAAACAATTTAATAAAGTATTTTTTGGCATAATACCACTGCAACAAAACTCTTGATTTAAATTATTTTTGAAGCAACTGAACTTGTTGCTTTAGTTGTCATTTTCTCACTAATTTAACATCCTCAGGAATCAGTTCTATAAAATTGAAAGCAGCTAAGGCCATTCTTCCACCAAGCACCCAGCACCCTCTATAAATTAAAAGCGCAATCCTTGCACCAAGTATCAAGCAAAACAGTTAACATAGAGAAAAGGGTGATAAAAAATTTAAAGACAGAGAGAATGAAGCATTCAAGCTCAAAAGCCTCTTTTCTCGTATTGCTCATTCTCATTTCAACAAGTTGTTTGCTGTGTGAAGCTCAGAAGTGTCGCCCAAGTGGCAGAATTAAAGGAAAGAAGGCTCCTCCAGGACAATGCAACAAAGAGAATGATTCTGATTGTTGTGTACAAGGCAAAATGTACACAACATACGAATGCTCACCCAAGGTGTCAAGTAACACCAAGGCATATCTCACTCTGAATAGCTTTGAGAAGGGTGGAGATGGTGGTGGCCCTTCAGAATGTGACAACCAGTACCATTCTGATGACACGCCAGTGGTGGCACTTTCCACTGGATGGTTCAATGACAAGAGTAGATGCCTCAACAACATCACCATAAGCGCCAACGGCCGCAGCGTGGTGGCCATGGTGGTTGATGAGTGTGACTCAACCGCAGGATGTGATGCAGATCATGATTATCAACCTCCCTGCCCTAACAACATTGTTGATGCCTCAAGGGCTGTGTGGAAAGCCTTAGGAGTTCCCAAGGGACAATGGGGTGGCTTGGACATTACTTGGTCAGATGCTTAATATGTACACTAGAAGTGCATATGTGTATTTATTCTTGTATGTGGTTTGGTCTTGGTGAACTTCTATTTTGAAGTATTTCTCCTATTTGTCATAGTTTATGTATAAATTGTCCTATGAGTATCCTATATATTTAGTCTAATGAATATACTTTCATATATCATTCAACGTGTTTCTAATTTTAATGTTTACTTATTGACCAACATTTCGAAATTCTTATTCTAATTTATCATTTATCAAGAGTGAAAAAAAGACATTTAAAAAGGTCAATTATAATAAATATTGGATGTGCCTTAAGATTCTTTAACTCTTGTTGAATATATATATATATAGATATAATTAAACCAAATGAATTGACTACCATTTTCTAACAAAGTTATCCTTAAGAAGTATAGTATTTAAAAATCAATATTAACTATAGCCAGCGTTGGATAGTAAAGTTGCAGAAAATTTTTAAGTGACTACCATTTTCTTTTTCCAAGAATTATAAAAATAAAATCAAAACTACTTAAGAGGTGAAAGAAACAAGGACTATTATTAAAAACATGCAGAAGGAAAAATGAAAGGAAGCCTCATAACACCCTTCACAAATGATAGTACACTTAATATACTACATAACACAGCCTGAATGTGTGTCAAACATCAGACCAGTAAATGTGTAGTAGACCCCAGTTTTTCTTAGGCACTCGCAGAGCCTTCCAAACGGCTTCAGAGGCATCAACAATATTGTTCGCACACCCCCTTGTAGAGTCACACTCATCAACAACCATGGCATTCACTCTCCTTCCATTACCATAGATGGTTATTTTGTGCGAGCATCTCCTTTTGTGGTTGAACCATCCAGTTGATAATGCTACCAAAGGAATGTTATCTGAATGGAACTTATTGTCGCATTCTGATGGCCCGCCTCCATCCCCTCCCTTCTGGAAGCTATTCAGTTTTAGTATTGCCTTTGTGTGGTGAGACACCTTTGGAGAACACTTGTATAGATTCTCTTTGTTGCACTGTTTTGGAGGGTGTTTCTTCCCCCTTATCTTCCCACTAGGCTTGTGGGTATGAGCTTCAACGCTTAACCAGCCCGTTACAAGAAAAAGAAAAAATATGAACAGAAAAGAATTTGAACAAATTTTGATCTTCATCTTTTCTCTGATCCCTCTTTATTTTTCTTATGATCTGCAATCCAAAGTATAGGTAGTAGGTCAAATTTAGAGATGGGAAGATCAAAAGATATAGTCCTTCAATCATATAAGACATACTTGACAGCTAACAGTGAAAGGAACTGAATGAGATAAGTAAGTTTAAATGCAAGCATGCAATACGTACTAAGTGTTGGTTATATCATCACCAATCAAATAACAAACTAAGCATATGTTAGATTCTTGATTATATCACCAACCTACTTACTTTATCTTGTACTTTTACGCAGGGGATCCCATTTAGGAGGGAGACATTGAGCTAGCCCATAATATGGAATAGAACTAAAAAAATTAAGCATGCCATGTATTCTTGAGTGATAGGAATCTAAATGGTCTGCAAAAAAAAATGCTTTTCTATGAAACAAGAAAGGCACCGAGCATTCATAAGTGAACATTACCACATTTTTGTTCATATTTTTTCTTTCTGGTTTCATTTTCATTGTAATAGCAATTTAAGCAAATTATTGAAAAGTAATGTTTAGGTGTACAAACTGACAACAAGTATCTTTCACACTCTATGCTTGAAACAACTTAGGTAGCAAATGAGATTCCAATGTCGAAGATATTTTAGGCGGCAGTTGGCAGATTCCTATATATGCAGGCACAAGTATCTCAGGTTTTTAAGGGACACAATCCTACACGATTCTTCTAATTGATTCTCTGATTTAGTCAGTAACTTTGTTTTCATTATGTCTTATAATCGTTTCCTTTCCTTTTCTAGGCCATTTTGAAATAACTTACAATAAACATAACTTTGTGTTCGGAATGTGTGATGAATAAAGAAAGAACTAAGTCCTTGTTTATGTGACAAGCACAACTCAAATGCTTCTATGATCATTTTTTGCTTTTCCAGGTCTAGGTCCCTTTTATATGCATTATCATTTCAGATAGTGATATGATATTCATAGATATACCATGAT
The DNA here is from genome assembly GCA_003255065.1 of Cercis canadensis. Classification (NCBI taxonomy): domain Eukaryota; kingdom Viridiplantae; phylum Streptophyta; class Magnoliopsida; order Fabales; family Fabaceae; genus Cercis; species Cercis canadensis. The sequence continues at coordinate 144,872 of QAOA01002231.1, forward strand.
GCAGAGAGCAAGTTTCTGGTGCTAAAACAGTTCTAGAAGCAATTAACTTTTGATATATATTTTTATATCAAGATTGTAGATATTCTTAGCTAGAGGCTCAAATAGCATTTGGCCTATTTAGGTCCAATTGTCTTAATTACCAAAATGTCCACATACCTTTATATAAATATTGTCTTCTTCACGAGTATGAGCACTTTTTAGACTCTCTTTATTTATTACTCTAACTACTCAAGATTAACTTAACTTGATCTTCAGAGTCTAATATTTTTAACTTGGCCCTTAGTTCACTTGTGTTACTATACATATAAGACTTGGAGCCTATACGACTTGACATGAATCTATCAACCTGACCTGCCCATTCTTGATCCAACCTTAGCACAGACATCGTCAAAGATATATCTAAGCATACTAAGCACGTACTCAAAATAATGATTATAGGGAGAAAAAGCCATCTAGAAAGATTATTTGGAGGCAATGAGCGCTTAATATGAAATGGAACTAATAAAGCATGCTAGTGTGAATTATAGTTTTAGGTTTCTTGTATTATTAACCCAACCCAAAAAATTAATGAAACTGGATTTTCAATGAGATTTAGTTAGTGACTCAGCCCAGAGCAAGTATGGATTGTATATATTGTATCTCATAGATGTGTAGACCTAAGTAACAAGATTCAGGTATAATTAGGAGATGGATGAAAGTTAGACTACTCTTTCTATTAGTCAAAATGACTTATTTTTACCTTTTAATGCTCCTGAATTGTTCACATTAAAAATGAACCATAGTATATCTTGTGTCTCTTGCGTTTTTTTTTGGTTCTTGATTAAACACCGAATCGGTCGTAACAAATAGTAACTTAACTAAGGTTTAGAAAGGTAAGCTTTTGGTAATTACAAACACACAAAATATTCGATAAGAGAAATTACAAACTGACGAAATTAAGGTATCTTACACACTCTATACTTGAAAAATCTTAGGCACCAAACAAGATTCTAACGTAGGAATGTTCTGTTCAGAAGAGAAACCTATCTAAATTAGCAGGCCAATGATTCTTTTAAGATATGCACAAGACAAGATTAACGACCCCTAAATCGTCCTAATTGAGAAGCCCAAGTTTTTGTTCTAACTAACTTTGCGTGACGGGAATTGGAATTTCAGTCACAAGAAACAATATTTTTAGTGGTCCGTTGAACTAATTAAATAATGAGTAAAATACATTTTTTGTCATTAAATTATTTTTTAAATATCATTTTAGTCTTTAATTTATTTTTTGTGTCACTTTAATTATCGAATAATTACATTACCCATCAAATCAATTTTTCGTAACACAAAAAAAATATCACTTAAATTACTGATTTGGCAGGCATAATGGTTATTTGAAGACTAAAGTTACAATAAATCAATGATTAAAGTGACATTTGAGAAATAATTCAGAGATGAAAATGGTATTTAACTCTTAAACAATTTACTTGCTCTTACAACCTCTCTCTCTCTCTCTCTCTCTCTCTCTCTCTCTCTATATATATATATATATATATCCAATCATAATCCTGTCAATGCATCAAGCACATAGCAGAAAAAAACTAAGTAGTATTGTTGAGAGTTGCAGAAACAAAATGATCAAGTTTTGCTCAAAAGCATCCTTTTTTCTACTAATATTTCTTCTTGTTACAAATTGTTTGTACATGGATGCTCAGAAGTGTCGCCCAAGTGGCAGGGTTAAAGGAAATAAATCTCCTTCAGGGCATTGCAATATAGAAGATGATGACATTTGCTGTTTACAAGGTAAAATGTACAAAACATACAAATGTTCACCACCAGTGTCTAGTCACACCATGGCATATCTCACTCTAAACAGTTTTGAGAATGGTGGAGATGGTTATCATCCTTCAAAATGTGACAACCACTACCATTCTGATGACACACCCATTGTAGCACTATCCTCTGGATGGTTCAACAACAAGAGCCGGTGCCACAACCACATCACCATAAGAGGCAATGGCCATAGCGTGGTGGCCATGGTAGTTGATGACTGTGACTCAACCATGGGATGTGATGCAGACCATGATTATCAACCTCCTTGCGCAAACAACGTTGTGGTAGCCTCAAAGGCTGTGTGGAAAGCCTTGCATGTGCCCCTTGAACAATGGGGAGGGTTAGACATTACTTGGTCAGATGCTTAAGAGTTAATACAATTAATACAGGTGCATCTCTGTTTGCCTTTCTTCTTGTATGTCATCTGTGAACTTGTTTTTCTCTCATTTTTTGCTTTAATTTTTAATGGTTGCTGTTTTCATTTAGAGTGGACTATTAGTATTGGCCCATGTAATTTAAAAAGATTCTCTCTATTTGTAGACTTGATGATGCCTATGAAGTATATATATGAAAGCGCAAGTTATAAAGTGCATTAATATATGTCTACCATAATTTGGTATCCATCCCTTATGCCACAAAATGACACTTGTATAAAAATGACAAAATAAAGGCCTTCAACTTCAAGGACAAAAACATCTTTTTCCTTTGTTTGGAGATTAGAGACAAGGGACATTCCTTGCCGAAATAAGATAAGTACTATAAATTATGACCTGATGATAAAATATATGATATGTACAAGTTTGATTTCAAACCTGAGTGAAACTTTTGCAGAAAAGCCTAAATACAATTCAATATGGTATTAAGCCTTCAAATTTAGATTATCAGATGCTGCAGTGGCCATTTGTGACAGAATCCCACCACAAGAAAACTCGTTATTTTAAAATAAATGTCAAGCAACTAAAAATTAATGTCTCTCTAGTTGTCATTCCCTGGCACAATGCCTAGGAACCAAAATCATCAATTTTAAATTTATTAATTTGAATCCATGGAGATTTCATATCGAGCACAAGGTTTCACTCTATTTTCACCCTCTATTAATTCACATTTAAAGCCAGTCCTTGGACCAAGTAACCAGAAGAACAACACAGAAAAGAAAGAGAGACAAAAACAGAGAATAATGTATCATTGGGTGTGCATCACCATCAGTGGGGTGGGTCAGATATCACGTGGTTACATGTTTAATGCAATATATGTGCATGTTTTCGGTTTGAACTTTATTTCTTTCTTGTTTGTGTGGTGAATGTGGCAACCAAATTGATTGATGAGTGTGACTTAACCAAGGCTATGTTTCATCCTTTAATCTACGAATAGTCCCCTCATGCATTATGCATATTTAACATAATCCCTGTAGACATTTGCGAAGGTAACGACTAAAACATACTGTAGAGACTATTCAGGGATAAACAAACTATAAATGGCATATTTTCTGTGTCGGAGAGTACATGGCGTTGCGCTCCCTTGTAACCAAAAAGAATCATAATCGGTAATAATAAGACGAGGGCCCTGAATTTGATCAGCTATCCAAAAGATCATTAACAAGCAGCCAACTTGATTACAAGAGCTACAACCTATAATCTTCTGATCCCTTCATTTGCCCTCTGTCTTTCTCTTTTTGTTGGTTAGAAGAGAATGTACATTGGCAGTGTCCACACAATGGGACTCACCATTGGCAAGGTCTTGTGTTTCACTTGACATTGCCTTCCAAGAGACACTTCTTTGCTTTCACAAAAATCACCAGAGAGTATATGACATAATTGATCCTCCTAAATCACCCAAAAAAAAAAAAAAAAATTTGCCNAAAAAAAAAATCTGCCCCAAAGTCATATTTTTTCAAGTTGGAAATAAACAGTATCATTACCAATCAGGTACACGAGACCTTCAAATTAAAATTCCTCCAAGCTACAAAAATAAGAGTACAACCCCAAGGTCAATGGTGGGTGGATAAGTGAGATATATCAACCCCAAAGTCAGCTGGCTTCTACTCTGTTGTTGGTACTTCCCCTTCTGTCATTACTACTACAAGAAAATTAGATGAGTGACCATGCATCTGAAATATATACACAACACTAGTGTATATTAAATATATTGTCACCCACGCATTAAATCAATGTCAACATGGGAATTACGCATATCCAATGGACGCGATGCAGGCCAAGCACCTATAGATGAGGTTGGAGTAAGATTTTGATTTTGCGAAATGCTATTCAACGCCATTGGAGTATGAACTGCCTGATGATCTGAGTCCATAGCAACTTCACCTTCACCACCTTCCTTTTTCTTGTTCTTTGTCTTTGATCCTCCCCATAAAAAGCTCCCAACTATCACCTGTAGTCATGATTGGTTCAATATAGTCTTCAACGCAAAAGGAAACAAAGCACGGGAAAAGGGGATGCAAACACTTAAGACTTTCAAATTTCTCTCAGTATGGAAGTTGAAAAAGTTATGTATCACCTGTAGAATGAGAAATATTATTTGACAGGAGTAAACATGGAGTTACCTGAACAGGACTTGCTGCAATAAGCATTCCACCAACTCCTCCGCCAATGACACGACCATCAGGGCTAGCAAGGGAGACACTCAGTCCACCACTTCGGTTGCGGGAGCCACCACTATCAGTAAGCAAGTAAGAGCCTGAAAGGCACAATATCTCGAAACGCCCCTATTGAAACCAAAGATCAACAATAAAAGAACCTTTATCATGACCAAGAAAATCATAACAAAAAGAAACTCCTGACTTCAAACTTACTAACTTGAGACGGTACTCAATATTACAAGGGCTGATTAGCAAAAAAAAATAAAACTAAAAGTAAATAAATAATTTCAACAAAGTGCAAATCTCTGATTGTGAAAAACTATGGCCAATCAATCTTAATAATTCTAGATATTCTCAATACAAAATCAGTGAATAGAGTTAGCATAGCCTACAATTTCCACTCATCTTTTTTATTCAAAAGCATGGTCTAATTCAAAAGTCAAAAGGTTCAAGAGTGGTATTAAAAGAGTGTTTCTTTTAGAGTAAAGTGTTAGATTCGAACATATTTGTGCAACACAGCCATATGTATGGACGTATGTACACATGCAGGAATGTGTTTATGACATTAGTCCAACAAAATTAATATTTCAAGTTTTCAGCTTAATTGCAGAGTCTTCATTGTGAAAACCCGGCAAGAAATAACACAAGCTCATAGTAATCACAAGACAGTTTGGATTTGGGTTACAAATTTTTTTTCCAACTTCTACCATGAATAGCATTCTCCCAATATAACACACAGAATATTCTTCATAACCAATCAAGGATAGGACCTCTATAAAGAATTGGCATTGATTATACGTGTGAATGTGTGCGGGCATATATGTATGTATTTACGTATTATGTATCTGTGTGCATATATATGTGACATTAAGAATGTGACAAACCTCATATGTGACAGAGCCACCAGAAGTTGAAGGCTGACGAAGTGTCACAGTGGAGACAGCACCATTGGCTGACAAAATGCATACAGCTCTAGGCCCCTGTTGTGAAAATGCCATTATTTTCGTAGCAATGTCCTGCAGAGCAAGAGAAGCAAATTTCATAAGGGAATAATTCTCAAATAGGTAATACAAATGCCAGAACATATGACACAATTTAAAACTACTTCCAAAAGGTACATCAAAGAGTCGAAAGACTATAATTAATACATCCTTAGCTAAACCAGCTTGAGGGTATTAATACTGCTATGCTGGTTCCAAAAAGTCAATTTTGGGTTACTTGGCAAAACAGCACTTCAAGAATAAATAAATGATTGACAATAGGGGAGATACTCAATTCTATTTTACATATACCTTCCCTCATTATTCTTCTCTTCACTATCATAACACCAATATATGCATTGGCTTTACCATGAAAGTTTTGTTTCTAGAGAGAAAATAGTAACATTAAACAAACGTTGAATATTCGACACTATTAATTGTATCAATATGTTAGAAAACCAACTTAACATAATGAATTATTTTTTCTCAGCCAAAAGATCAAATTTTGGATACCAGTACAAATCAGTGGATTAGTGGATTATTTAGTTAGTGATTTTCATGTAACTAAGAGAACAGATATGGTGACACAAACTCATAAGATAATCTCCTTGTAACTTAACTAAGAGAAAAGAAATATTGATGCAAAGTTACAAGGAAAAGTAACATACTTCTCCAACTGCAATAGTGATGATATGAGGAGTAAAACCCATCCCAGCTGAACCAGACATTAGTTCACCTGGCAAAAACCACCCACAACATCAAAAAACAAAAATTTAAATTTGAACCACATTTAACATAGGCAAAATCAAGCTGGCCTTATTGCAGGCATTCAACTAGCTTAGAGAATATAAATAGTGGCCCTTGCTAATTTAAGCGCCACGCCATTTTTATTTTATAGTAATAACTTCTCAACAAGAATAAAAGAGTGGAGTTCTAACTCGTCTCCAGTTAAATAAGCTGTGATCCAAAGAAATACAGTTGCAATAAAAAACATGTAAACATACATGCATAGAATAATGTCGATACATCAAACAGTTCATACCATAAAATAATCTCTGGCCAATGACAGAACTCAAGAAATCTCTAGCCACATTAGTGCTCCTTTACACTACTAGTAATTATGAGAGTTTCATCCTTCTTGTCTGACTCAAATTCTTAAAAGCTTTTCAGGTCACAAAGTTCTATCCAGTTTTTTCAACTGAAAGTTTTAGTCGTCTTGTCTTGATACTTCCCGTATCAAATAAACTAGAGTAATTTATCCCACCATGTATTTGAAACCCAAATAAGGACTGTCCAGCTGGTTAGGTTCTTGCAGCTAAGTCTTTAAGATTTGTGTATACCTACTTACTGATGCAACTTATAGGAAGGAAACACAACTCCAAAAATTTCAGGAGTCATGCCAAGAAATTCATTACTTCTCATGTTGGTTTGGTGGAACTACGGTGAAACTTTTATGTTACATGCAAATTTGTGCTTTTTTTTTTTTGAAGCATTACAACTTAATTTTCTACCAGTATTCTCAGTGTCTCCCCTGCAACAACCTGATAAGTATTAGAGCACAACTTGATATTGATGGCAAAACAAAAAGCACAAGATCAGATCCATCTTCTTATTATTTTTCCACAGTATTCATAATATATGCTTAGCTAGAAATCATATTTTTATAATCCTCAAAATTGGCAGATCTCTCCTTCCCAAATACATTGCTCAATAAAATTAGACCCAATCCTTAAAAATATAATAATAATAATAATAATAAGAAAGTACAGTAATCAATAAAAGTAGGTAATAGTTGGTCCCTGTAGGGCAATAAAGTCTACATGAATTGTGAAAGGTAAAATTATATGTTTATTTAAATCTAATCCATAGCAGCCTAGTTGAATTCTAAGCAGATTCCCGTTCATTTAAATAAATAAAAATCCATCTCTATCTTGGTGATCAGCAAGACTTTGAACTTCAGGAAATTACTAACGCAAAGCAAATTATGTTGGAATGTAATAGACATCGATTCATTCTGTTCATTTTTATATAAGCATATCAAAATTAAAAAATAAATAAATGAATGCCACACAAGGGAAACAGAAAATGTGCAACCTAATAACAATTGGACAAGCATGTCCAACTTGTCCAAAACCAATAACAATTTCAGCCTCAAATTATAATCAATCTACATAAAAAAACAAAAGAAAAGTGGCAATAGAGATTTACCAAGAGAAGCCAACTGCTGTTTCTTCCCTGTCCCAGGTGGGCGACCTCTACCGCGTTTCTGGCTTTGCGTCATGGTTCCAGGATGACTAGACGGTGATGGAGTCAATGCCAATGATACAGTCCCGTCAGGCCCATATTTCCTAGGCCTTCCTCTCTTCCTTTTGACAGGTTCCCCAGGAGGCGCCCCAGCAGGAGCACCCACATTGACACCATGCGGTGAAATCGACGAAGATTCTAATGGAAGGGAGGACCCAATGGTACCAACCCCAATGCCAGGTTGAAATTGTACATTAGGATTAGACAAGGGACGAATACTTGGTAGCTCAGGCTGTGCTCCAGAACCAGCTATTCCTCTTTGCATATAGTAAGATGCAGAGCCAGACAATGCCATTTGATCCCCCCGATCCATGCATTTACTTCAAATTCCTTAAGAATCTTTTACAAGCAACTTTGACCCCAATATTCAATATGCCAAATATATCCCCAAGCTCTGTTCTCATGTACAGTACAATGACAAAATTGAAGGGAAAAAAAAATGCCAAATTCAGAATACCAGAAAATCTATGAAATCCAATGTGTAAATAACTAATAAAAGTCTCAAATAGAAGTTTAATTATATCATTGCACTTCAAGAAAAACAACTAGAAGTCCTTCAAATCAAAATGAGGAAGCCTCCATCACATAAAGTTTCTCAAGAGTGGCATCATTCAAACATACAAAGGAAGGTCTGTCAATCACTACATCTGGATGAGAAAAATGGAAAAGTAAAAGAACATGGACTCAAAGGTAGCGAAACATATAGAAGACAACCATAAAGTAGAAGATAGAGAGACGAAAAGGATGGAAAGCCAATAACGCATCCGCATCCACACAAGCAAGGAAATCAAAGCACCAGTCCCAGAGACTAGTAAGTTAAACAGAAGACAAAAAGAGAAGCTATTCTACATCTTACCAAACTATAAAAATACAACAAAAAGGCTTCATATTGAAGATAAAGACCAGAAGGACGGGAAAAGGTCCCCTCTCACCAACCCATCATAACCCTTAAACACAAAGGCAAAGCATTTGCTGAGGCAACCCCATAACCATACAGATAAAGCTCAACCTCTGATGCCAACACCCAGAAAAATAAATTAAAAAACCCAAAATTCAAAATTAAAAAAATAATAATTACTTCAAGTCAATGCCATTAATTATTTCAAACCCACTTTCCAATAAACATCAAAAACCGCGATGGCATAACAAAACAACTCAAAGGGACACCACAACTCAACATACCATCAAAACTTTAGAAGAACAAATGAGAAGTTACTAAGAATATCATTAACATAGAAAGTTACCACCTTTGGCCAATTGGGTTAAAACTTAAACAGGTTTCAAGCTCAAACACAGCTAGAAGATAATGCATCATGAATCTCTAAGTGAAAAATCAAAACTGACATGTGTGGACAGGCTTTGAAGGTCGTACGGCTTTGAACAAATCCACTCCGACCTGGAAGAACTCGAAGCTACTGAGAAAAACACAGAAAACCCAATTTGTGATGTGTGGAGAGAGTTCAAAACGTCGAACAGTTTCTGGGTAATTAAAGACTGGTTGCAGAGTGCACAGAGGAGGAGACCACTGTCTGTGCAAACAGTAATTACTATACACAATGAGGAGAGGGGAAAAGGAAAAAAAAAATAGTATTTTTTTTCTTTGCTCTGTCTCAGCACAAGTCCATATCGGATTGCATTTTTTTTTTCTAGGGCTGAGCTCTCTCACACTCTCACTCTAAAAGCCGCTTATCTTTCTCGCTCTAAAGGCTATTTGGGATTTGGGTGATGATGATGCTATGCTGTACTGGGATTTCAGAAAGAGGTTGAGAAGCAAACAAACTTGAACAGAAAAGCGATTTTGTTTGGATAATACTGAATATTTTTTTCAAAAAAGAGAAAGAAGGAATAATAAATTGAGTTAAATACGGACTGCGGTGGGAGTTTGGGTCCATGGGGATTGTCAATTGTCAAGTGAGTCTATCCACGCGCGGAGTTTGACGAATATTCCAATGAAAATCTCTGGTTAGAGTTAGAAACTTAGACGAGTCCCAACCAAGTTTACTGTTCAAAGTGTTCTCTACTAGGAGCACCTTAAAAATTACTAAAATATTGGGGTAGGGTGTTAATGGATATAGTTATTCCTTTTTTTAATATTAGACGACACTGAGGTTTCAACGCATGACTCAACTCGTTAAAATTTGGAGAAAGTCCAAAAAAATCTCATTGAATTATGTTTTGGGTGTGTTTTATCCTCAAAATTTTAAATTGTAGGAAAGAGCTCTTGAATTATTAAAATGTGTGTTTTACTCCTAAAACATAAACGGATCTCTAATAATGGACGGAAAAAAATACGTGTTACACATGTGCACTGTATAAAAGGCTAATTTCTCAAAATACCTACATCATTTGTCTTCCTTCTCTGTTGGTCCTCTATGGCTGCAGTGATTTCTCTATTTAGCTTTGTTTGGTTGCTGAGAAAATATGTTTAGCATTAGGAGTGATCTTTTGTTTGTTATGGTGCATTTTGTTGGATTTTCATAAGCAATTCATGGAGGTAGAAGGAAGAAAGTGATGTGGGTATTTTGAGAAATTAGGTTTTTAAATACTGCACGTGTGATACGTGATTCTTTCCGTTAATTATTGGACGTTTGTTTAGTTTTGGGGATAAAACGCATATTTAAATAATTAAATGAGCTATATTTTTTACGTTTTTTAAGTTTTGAGAGTAAAGTGTATACAATACATAGTTCAAGGAAGTTTTTTTGGTCTTTTCTCTTAAAATTTTGACATTTGAATAAGTTTGTGTTATATGTCATGCTTGTTTAGTTAAATGAGGTGATCATCACCAGCTATCAAATTATTATTTTCTATAAGGTTTATGTTCAAATTCTACCACCAACAATCTTTTTTTTTTCTATAAACTTTAATCTTAAAATAGGATAGTCTCTATTTACTGTAAATTTTTTATTACCAAAAAAATTAAATAAAATGTTTTGATACTATACTAATTTAAATTGCAAATGGTTTGATTGTTTATATATTTACATATCAAAATTTTTATAAAGTAAAAAATTTATTTTATTATAATATATGTATTATTTAATTAAAAATGGATTTTTTTTTTATTTTAACAATAAGAGTATCTTTTTTTTTTTATATATATACTTACATTAAGAGTATCTTCCAACCAACTACTTCTTTAACCCCTACTATATATAGATATGCACACATTCTAGCATGCAAATTATATATTAAAAATAAAATCAAACTAACCTAGGCCCAACTCCAACAATAGCACACTAGAGATGATAATATAATGGTTAGAACAAATTATTTTTATCTCCATTTTGACCCCATTTATTTTATGTAACATTTTCATCCTATTAATCAAATATTCTTGTCAGCTCTTTTTTTATGACCAAACAATTTATGGTCAAGTAATTTTAAAGTTATTCTCAAAATTTATAAATTTTATATTTAAACTTAAAATCGTAATTAAAATATAAAAAAAGCAAAAAAGAGATGAAATTAGGATAACCAGTGATGGTATAAAAAAAAGAGATTTTCTTTTATATTTTTACTCCCTCTTTTTCTTTCTAAAAAATTGACTACTAAATAGAACCAAGATTATTGTCATGCCCACGTAAGAAAAAAAAAATTGTCTCAGCTTGGTCTATATCATTGTCACTGCTAGGCCAATTCATTATTTCATATTTTTTGTTTTCATGAAAATTCAGCAGAGCTAATTGATTTATGCAGTTAAGTACACGCGCCATGTGAGTCGCGTGGGAAGGTGAGCAAGGTCGTGACAAGTTGTCAACAGGTGTGACCTGACTGAAAACGGGTTTGGGCCCTGCCCCTGCCCGAAAAATGGCTGACTTTCTTTGCATGTGACTCATCTGTGTTCACTGCCTTTTCATATTATGGCAATGGCCCATCCTCCTCAAAATATCTATCAAAAAGCAGCCATATCTTCAACCACTTTTTTTCAATCCTGTTTTTCTCCCACTTAACCTCCATCACACAATCTTCGACCAAGAATCTATGTAAATCATTTATCAAAAAAAAAAAAAAATANAAAAATATATGTAAACCAAACAATGATCAAAATTGTATAGGAATATATACAAGCATTCCCCTACTTCAATAGGACTAGAGTTTTTCTCTATCTTTTTATGTTAAAATATAAAATTTATAAGTCTCAAAAATAATTTTAATATTTAACAATATTACACAACTAAGGAGGATTTATTGAGTTTATTAGATTTATATCCTCTAATTACTTTTGAATTTATAACTCAATTTTTTGCATTACCATGCTAGTTAACGTTTTTTAATTTTGACTAAAACACACATTCCAATGTTTGCAGGCTTGCGATTGGACTCTAAAAATACATAAATTAAGTTTGAACTCTATTAAAAATATTAGTAATTAAGATATACTAAAATTTGAATGAGAATTAATCTTACATTAAAATTATAAAAATCATCTCGTGAAAAATAAAATAAAAATACATAAATTAAGATAAATGGTGAAAATTATACTTTTTGTATAGGGACCACCAAGTCATAGGGACCACCAAGATTTATACTTTTTGTGTTTTAAAAAATATTTATTATTGAACCCTTTTAAGGTAAATAGTGAAAATTTATTATAAAATAACTCAAACAAAAAAAATTATATGAATTTTGAAGTTATATTTTATTCTACTTTAACTATTAATTAACAGTTATTCAAAATTTTATATGACTTATAGGTATTTTGAAATCTCAATAATTAATGTGTTACTACTAGAGAAAAAATGGTTACTAGTTATATGAAATTATAAATGACTACTAACCATAAAGAACAATTATACATTGTAACTAAAATAAAATAAAGTATAACTTTAATTAGAATCCATCTAAAATTAATTTTATTTGAATTCCTTTATAATAATTTTTCTATAAATATTTATAGCATTTAGTCGTCTATTTGTAACGTCTAATAAATCTTCTACATTTAAATTCAAAACTGAATTTTATGCATTCTAATGCTAATTTACTAAGTAACGTTTTATTACTTTTGAATTTTTTCCTAGAACACGGGTTTTTGGTAGGCTTGTGATTAGACTTATAATTAAACTGTTTTGAGATAACATTTACAACGTTTAAAACTTGCCATGAGCTCTAAAATTACAAAAACTAAGTAACATTCTCATCTAATTCATTATCGATGGAGATCTTTATTCTAAGTAACACCTATTAAGAGACGGTTTATAGAGTAGTAATTTTGTCATTTTTTACTTTGAAAATATGAACTAGCATGTAGTAATGCTTTTCTTTTTTGGTTTATACCAAAAACTTACACTATTTGAATACGAGACTAATTCATGTTTGAGACAGGAGTAGTAACCGGTAAATTTCTACTAATAAGTGCGATTCTAAGAATTCAAACTCATGACATTTGACTTAGAATATCTTGAAGCTCAACCTGCTTCCACTGAACCAACACTTTATTGGTCAGTAGCATAGAAACATTGAGACGCCAGAAAATGGCACATCCCCATTTTGAAGACGAGGCCGAAACGTGAAACACGTACCAGACGAAGGAAACACACAAAAATTCATCTTTTGTTTTGTTTTGTTTTGTTTTTTTTTTTTTTAATTTTCCCGTTTCGAAACGTTTAGTTTCGTCAAAAAAACACAAACAAAACCCCATTTAAAATCTCGGTCATTGGATACGACGTCGTTCTGGGAGCTGATTTTTCAATCTTAGTGGAACGACGCCGTTTTTTAGGGGGCGGTCATGGCATTAAGTGGGACGGCATTGTTTTCGGCGCCCTGATGTCCCAAAACGACGTCGTACCGTCTGTGCCCCAATTTTCCACCCCAACTCGAGTTCAAATCAGATTTTAGGGCATTTCTTCACCATTTTNCGTCTGTGCCCCAATTTTCCACCTCAACCCGAGTTCAAATCAGATTTTAGGGCATTTCTTCACCATTTTCACAAATTTTGATTGATAATCTGTATTTTGGGTTAAGACTTAATACTAGTTAGTTGTTATTTATTTGCTAAGGATTAATGGTTGATATTTTTTAATGCTTGAGAATTTTAACATTGTTCATTCTATTTATATATATATATATATATATATATATATATATATATATATATACATACATATACACGTGCCGTCTCCGTATATTATTTTTTGAAAAATCACCGTACTCGCGTTTCATACCCGTACTAAGTACGAAACGCATACCCATCCCGTGCAACATAAGTTAGTAGTGCTTTTCTAACCACTCATTTGTATAAAAAAAAGCAGTCGTAAAAATAAAAATAAAAAACTAAAATAATGGAAGAATTAGAGAACCGCCACTTCTTTGTCTTCAAGAACTAAAGTTAAGATATAAGAATAATAAATAATTCCTATAAAAAAAAAAAAGAATAACAAATATTTTTCTTGATTTGGCCCACACGGGATCATAGATTGGATTCCAAATATGGAAGTGCTGAACTATGAGGTTATGATATAATATTTCCAAACCTTTGAAGACATATAACATTTGACGACTTCATTTGTCCACAAGCAAGTTCATTGTTGTCCTTACTCCTTACTTAAGATTGTTGTCAAATTATAACGGCAAATGCAAAGTCATTGTCCATATTTAATTTATGGTTGTTCTTCAACATTTAGCTATCATACATGCATAAATATATTGTTTAAGATTTTGGGATATCAGTTCCTATCTTCACTTTGACAAGAACAACAACATTTTTTATGGCTCCAGTTTTATTGGATGTCTCCAAGACCTTTTTTTTTTCTCCTTTTCATTTATGCCTTGTTTAATCAAAATTGTTTATTGTGGCATCTCAATTTCGACTACTGGACACAGTCAAGTTTCTGAAAACTGTCAATGCCACTTATTTAGGAGCACTTTTTTTTTTTTTTTATTGAACACTAATTACAATTCTTGTAATGCACGTGCAACTATTTAAGCAGAGAAATTAGATTCGTAAAATGAGATAAGAAAAATAAAAAATGTAGCATAAAAAAAAGAGTGAGTATAATAGTTATCGATAGCTTTACTGTAAAAAAAGGTTTTTTTTTTTAGATTTATATAGTGATGACTTGGGAGTACTTTTAAGAAGGAATATTTCTATATATATTTATATGGCATTGAAAAGCATTATAAATCCCCATGCACCCTATTACATAATGTAAGCTGAGGCATAAAAGAAATTGTCTTTCTAAACTTTTCTTTTATTTTGTTATAAAACATTTACAAGACTTATATTTGCCTAATTTATATACTTATTTTAAATTCAATCAAATTTACTTTAATGCATAACTAACACCAACCATAGACCTAGTATCCTATATCGAAAGTGATGAGCAAAATAGGAGTATATATCACAATCTAATACCAAAAGGCAAAAAGGATTAATTATATAGTTCTAGTTCTAGTATCCTATATTGAAAACATTAAATCAAATACGACTAACACGATCTAATTCCAAAAAAGGATAAAAAAAAAATATTTACTTATTATAGCCCAATAATTAACTCTTGTCCCTTTCTTTAACATCCATTGTCCACAAGTGGGAAAGAAATGAGTGGTGGCTTTTGGTATAGAAAAAGTTTTCACAACAAATATGAGTATTTCTTTGACTAAGAAAACCTACTTGTGATTTGTTATTGGAATTCCATTCATATCTTTCTTTGTTAATAATAAGAAATCACCTAATCTTTAAAAGTATGAGTTAAACATTACTCTAATGATTAATTTTTTGGTATTTTAACTATGACTCTGGATTTGAACACATAATCTATAAGTTCTGAGAACAATCTCAATATCACTCAATTATAAACTGTTTGATACTAGTCCAATGATTATACTACTATAATTGTACCCTTATTACAAGCAATCATTAAATAAAAAATAATAACAATATACTATAAAGCAATAGTGGGTAAATGAAGACGAGTAATGTTATCTATTCAAACCGTATTGAGTTGGAGTAATCCCATGTCATCAAAGTATTGTCATTGTGTAAACAAACACCGGTCTGTGTCAATTTTGACATAACATAATAGATCTATCAGAACNTAAATCAATAGTGGGTGAAGGAAGACGAGTAATGTTATCTATTCAAACCGTATTGAGTTGGAGTAATCCCATGTCATCAAAGTATTGTCATTGTGTAAACAAACACCGGTTTGTGTCAATTTTGACATAACATAATAGATCTATCAGAACACGTGTAGTCTGCGTCTCTGTAATGTACTTTTTGCTACAATGTATGTTGTATATATTTGTAATATACAAATTGATAAGGAAGAGTGGAATGGAATAAGACATAAATAAAAAACATTATTTGGACACGTCAATAATTGAGTTCTCATTATTTTTTGGCAAAAGTTGTGTTCAAATTTTATTAAAATCAAGTAAAATAAAATCATGAAAAGAGATATACTCTCGTGGTTAAAGAAAATGTAAAATAAAAGCTTTTTTTTTTTTTTTTTTTATCTTTCCTTNAGAACTTTCACTGGTTACATCATACACTCCTCAAGCTTTTTTTTTTTATCTTTCCTTTTTCCTCTCCCTTTCTCGGACCAGCAAAAATTTACTCATTATCTCAACTCAATCAATTTACCGAAGGCCCGTTTCGCTTATGAAAATGAGCCGAAGTTTGGATTCTACAATTGAAAGTGGAATTTTCAAATATAATTTTCATTTTTAATATGTTTTTTTTGTTTTTCTGGGTGTCGGTGTATTCTCTAGAATTGGAATCATAATTAGAAGTTGCAATTACAAGAATTTAAAAGCTTATTTTTTTTTTAGATGAAATTTAAAAACTTGTTGATGTAACTTTACTCATTTCTTAGCTCAGTTCTAAAGAATTACAATTATGAATGAATAAAATTGAAAAACTTTAAAAAATAACTCTAAACAATCAATTGCTACAACTACACCTGTAGAATTAGTAAATAAAAATTCATGTTTATCATAAGCCTAATCCAAGTATGAGTTGAAACTCAACCTATAATTACAATTCTACATTTAAACTATACTTATAATCCAAATAGGAGAAAGTACAAAACCAAGCCCAAAATAAAAGAAGGCACAAAGCATTGTTGAATATGGGCTTTCATAAAATACGTATTGTTAGCCCAACAAGCAGAAACAAGTATGTTTGGAAGTTGGATTATGGATTAACTTTCATTATAGGGTAAAAACAAGTATTGTGCAGCTTCATGAAGCAATTTGCAGACTTCACCAAACAAGCAGAAACATATTTTTTTTTTCTCAAGCACTTAATAAAACTGAACAGCGTGTCTCTACCACCATCCTAAAATAAATAAAATAACAAAGGCCAAGTCGCATTATAGACAGAAACTTGGGATGTAAATAATAATGTCACAAATTATTCACTGCAATACAAGATTGATGAATACAGTATCCCTCTCACGCCATATACCAACCACAGAGACATTCCTCCTATTCTTCATAACACTTAATTACTCATGCTACCAGAGGAAGTGCATATCGTAGACAGCTCAAAGAAGAATAGCATGTAAAAAGAAAGTCTTTTCAAGTTGAAGCTACGCACTGGAAACCAGATAAGTTCCAATATGGAGATACGAATTTGTTTTTGCATGGAAAAAAATATAAATTGCTCAACTATAGAGACCTGCGTATGAATGCTTTTCTGTTGGTATCTACTTCCGAAACATATATAACCCAAACTAAGTACATACGAAATAATCTAAGAACAGCAACACCTCGGTTGTTGTTTCTTATAATGCAGGAATTTGTCTGGAGTTTGGCATAAATAGCCACATGGTCAAATCTGGCATGCCAAAAGACTCGTTTTTCTTACAAAGTTCTCCTCTCCCAGCAAATTGAATTACAGGTGGAAAACTCTGTCCTCCATCCTTATAGATTCTACTCCCACCAACCAGAGAACAAAGAATTCAAGCAGTTTATACTGGCACCACGACAAATATGTTATCATACTTAAGGATTTAAAACGAAGAGGCAAGCATTCTTGGCTTCACAAGGCTTATATTCAGACATTCATAACAGTAACATAAAAATGGCCTCAATTACAGTTTACTATTTTCTCTGACATTAGACCACATACTCCGCTCATAGAATCCAGAACACCATCCTCACTTCACAGCCACAACACATGAATTATGAAGTACATAGTGCAGAATAGATATGCACTAAGCACAACATGATGAAAACAAATAGGCAAGCATTCTTAGGTTCAAAATGCTCGCATTCAAAATTACATAACAGTAAACATATTAGGCAACCATTCTCTGCTCCTAGAAAGCGTGGACCTGACATTATGAAAATAGTTTGGGATGGATAGGCAATAAGCACAACACGATGAAGACATAGGATAAAAATTTTCCAACTACAATATGTAAACGTTCACAGTTGATCAGAGACAAGAAATGTGAAAGAGAGTCAACAACTACAGTAAGTAATCGCAAATCACCTACTATACAGTTCACAGCTTTGAATCCATGCACATATTAAAGATATCCAACTTCAAAACAACTGTCATTTGCTAATTTCTACGTATCACCTAAAATTACTCGAAGTAAACCTCACTTGTCAAGCTCCATTGCCTGGGCAGCTTTAGTTTTAGCCAGCGCAGTCAGTTTGGTCTTCACTTTCCTCTTTCCAACCTGAAATCCACTTCCACCCTTCTTTTTCTTGTCACCATCAACCTACATACATTTACATAGAAAAAATTTAACTAAATAAAAACACAATTCAAGCTCATGTACTTAAAGATTTATCTTTCTCGGGATTATATTGTATTCAGCAGGGTGGCTCCATCTTTTCCTCTTTCTTAAAGCAAAGCCTTCAACTAATTGGAGATTTTTTTTTTTTTTTAAAAAAGAAAGAAATATATGAGATTCAAACTCATACATCCATCTTTTCCTCAATTTTCTCAGCAGACAAACAGGATGCAAGTTTTAATTCAAGTATGTAACCCAAAAAAAAAAAAAAGACATTAAATGACAACGAAAACATTGCAAACCCAAAGAACTTGACTTACTTTCATCTTATTTTTCTTTGCCTGCAGCTTCTTTTCTTTCTTCTCCTTCTCTTGTTTTTCTCCTGAATTACCACAAAAATAGAACATCAAGCATTAATTCCACGAAAAGAAAACAAGGAAAGTAATTTGTAGCTCGATTAAACGAACGATTCACACATGTAAACGCAAACAAATATCAGAAAAGGACCATACTTCGGAGTTCGAATGCATGCTGATTCTTTCTCTTAGTAAGGTTGTTCTTCTTCGACATTTCTCCTGCCGTATCGTAGAGAGATCCTCTGGTTGAGTATTGCGCTTCTGAAAGATGTGTGTGAATTTGCTTAAACCCTAACCTCGAGAATTTTTCAAGCGCGAAAATTTTGTTATTTCAAATCTAGTCCCTCAGATCTCTGGTTTTGTGACTTTATCCAAAAACTTTCCGTTATTGACGGTAGTGAGACTCTTTTTTGGTCTGTTTTGCAATTTTTTTTTTGTTTGGGTTTCTATTATATTTAATTATTTTTTGAGGGGTGTTATGCTATACTCTCTTAATGTGATATAAGTCACATCTTTAATTTTTTTACACATTTTTTATTTTATATTATACCAATTTAATGCAGTTGATATAATTTGAATTTTACTGAATTAATATTTGAGTTATACAATAAAATTTAAATTATGTAAACTGTATTAAACTTATATAATATATAAAAAAATTGTATAAAAAAATAATAAAATGTGACTTGTATCACATAAGGGAGTGTACCATAACACCCATTTTTTGAATATGAACTTAATCACTTGTAACGTAACATATTTTATCTAAACAAATAAAAGAGAAATATTTATTAGTTAATCAAAGAAAAATTGATAAAATTTTCATTAAGATATAAATGTAGTTCTCGAATAAGACAAAGTGATAAAGATTATTTATTTACTAACAAGTAATTGAGTCCTCATCATCCTAGCAACAAATCCAAGCAAAAGTATTAATTTTTGCATAATATTTATCTTTTATACTAAAATTTTTGGTAGAGATACCAATACAAAAAGGTATAACGTGATGGGTATTAATAAATCTCTTGTTCTTAACCATAAAATAGTTACAAGGATCACTTTTCTCACATATAAAATGAATTTTTATTTTTTTTCAAAAAAAATTAGTCTTACATTAAAAATATGAGATTATTTTATAATAAAAAAATTAAACTTTTATTTTTTCCNAATAAAAAAAATAAACTTTTATTTTTTCCTACTAATGATAGAAATTAACCCGTTGATCATTAAGATGTTAGCGACCTTGAACTTAAATGACCTTAGAATTATATTACAAAAAGAGTGTTTGACCAAATAGATAACTCAGCAGCCCATAAAGAAAAGCAAGACAGCTAGCTATAAGAGCATAGTTGGAATCGTTAAGAACACAATCAGCAACCCACAATCATTTTAGGAACAGAAATTCAGCCATGAGAAACAGTGTTGGAATTGTTAAGAGCACAATCATGTTTGTTTACCCATAAAAGGAAGACAGCTACAAGCAGAAATTCTGCACTTGAAAACATCATTATGGGAAAGTGATGTCTTAGAATATAAAAAAGGTATTCACAAATCTAAAAGGATGTAGCAAAATATTCAAAGGAAAAGAAAAGTATTTGATTTTTTTGTTATGTTTCTATTCTCATCAAAAAGGAAAAGGAAAGTAGTTGATATTTTTTTGCACTAAGATTTAAGCCTGTGTTATTTATAACAGAATAAAGAGTGAGTTCACTTCAATGCTTAATCGCTTTCTCCATATAATATTTTCTTGGATAATGTACACGTGGAGACAAATGATTTGTAGAATGTGCCATGCGAATATATAATGTGAGAAGCCTAGCATA
Source organism: Cercis canadensis (assembly GCA_003255065.1). NCBI lineage: Eukaryota > Viridiplantae > Streptophyta > Magnoliopsida > Fabales > Fabaceae > Cercis > Cercis canadensis. The sequence goes on from QAOA01002231.1 coordinate 165,431, forward strand.
CCCAATAATTTCTCTTTAATCCCTCCAAAATAATTGGCGGTGGAATTCCGAAAAAAGAGAAAAACAAAAAAAAAGCAACGTTAACAATTAAAAAACTGAAGCTGAATATTGAATGTGAAAACAAGAAAATCCCACAAGCAATTATGCCAACAAATTATTAATAAAAAATTGTTTAAATAATGTTCAGATTCTAGATCTTTGAATATATACTCATGACATGTCGGTAATAATTGATTTATTATATTTATTAAAAATGAAAAGGCCAAAAAAATTTATGTAGAAAATGCAAAAGCTTAGCTCCATCATCACCATCTTCTTATTCTTCAGCTTCTCACAGATCTTCATCATTGAGTTTCTCAACCAACACGTTTTTTTCTTCTTAATTGGTTTTTATTTGTACAAAGATATACTTTTTAAAATTTTTGGTTTTAATATTTTACTTGATCTGTTGGAATCGAGGGGGTGAAGAACTGTTGGGTTTTGGAAATCTTGATTTTTTGAGCTGAAAATACTTCTGGGGTTTGATTGGATCGAGGAAAAGACTCCAACTTACAGATTGGTAAGGACTTTCAGGGGCGAAAATGTGGATCTTGTAAAGCTATTGACTTTCTCGAGAAAAAAAGAAGAGATACATTTTATTAGCTCAAGGTCGATCAACTTTTTCCTTTGCCATTGGAGAAGAAGCTTAAAGGTGAAGTAGCTTTTTGGTTGGTTGAAAAAGTGGTTCTTTACTGAGCATTTAGTTTGAAATTTGAGCAGCATTAGAGTGGTAGTTGCAGTGACCGAGTTGACTAGAGAGAAAAATGCATAAATACACTTTTGGGTATTTAATTCCCTCATTTATGTAAAATGCTATTAAATCTTCATATCTGGTATTCTTTAGCTTTAAATATTAAGATTCCAGTTGTTGGGCTAATAGTTCAGACTTCAGAGCATCTAGATTTGGATTGTGGCTCTGTTACTACTTGTGGTTGTGAAATATAAGATCACAACCAAAAGTTTCTCATTTTCCCTTCTGAAATGAAATATTTTTACATTTGTTGTGTTTTGGTTTATTATTGATCCTTGTCTGGTCTTCAATTTGACAAAGTTTCATGATAATGCCACCTGAAAATTAGATACAGCTGTGCAGATTGTTCTGTTTTTGTTGATTAGCTGGAGCCAAAGGAAATTTGCTAATGTCCATAATGTACAATATTAAGATCAAATTTTTGGTTTGTTGGTTTACCCTTTTACCTTCACTTATACGGAGCTTTTAAAGTGATTTGCAGGCATTTCTGGCTCTAACATATTGTGGTGGACACTATAGCAGTTGGATGACCTTGGGTAACCAATCAGAGCCATCTTTAAGCCATCATTTCTGGCTCTAACATATCTTTGCGTGAGTGCATAACGTTGACATAGTTTAAGTGGAGCTGGGTTGTCTGGATATGCCACTTTTGGATTTTTTCAGAAGGGAGCATCACTAAAAGCGGCAAAGATTTTTGTTGAAGTTATAATTTAATTTTGGTGTATCAAAATGGGGATTCAGTGCTCCAGACTCGTGCCATGTTGCTGGAATTCACAAATTAAGGCATCAGTTCTTGAAGTTCCAGATGTTGGTGGGTGAAAATGATCCTACTGTGCTTTCTGCTGTTTTGAAATTATGAACAGAAGTTATTGTTGATGGATATTTATGTTAATGTTTGTTCCAGAAAATGAAGATATAAATGAATCCAGTAACTGGCCTGCATTTCGTGAATTTACTTTCGAGCAACTGAAGAATGCAACATCTGGTTTTGCTGTTGAGAATATTGTATCTGAACATGGAGAGAAGGCTCCGAATGTTGTTTATAAAGGGAAGCTGGAGAGTCAAACGAGGATTGCTGTCAAGCGCTTTAATAGAAATGCTTGGCCTGATGCTCGGCAATTTTTGGTAAATGTTCCATTTTCTAAATATAATATTCAACCTCACTCCTATTTTTCAGTTCTACTGTTCTTGAGCTTGCACCGCATGAACACACGGCATTGATCGGCCATCAGTGAATAAATCATCCTAGTCTCTTTCCTCTCTCTCTCTCTCTCTCTCTCTCTCACACACACACACAGGCATATGGGCAATTATTCCCTATCAACCTTTTTTTTTTCTCTTCCTTGTAAAATTTCTTTGTCAATATTTGGGGAAGGATGGCCCTGACGGTTCTCTACACTTGCTTTCTTGGAGAGATCATGGTCAGTAAGCTCTTCCTTTTTCAATCCACTATGCTTGACCTGTTCTGTAACCTTTTAAACAATTCCATAAAACAAAATTGGCAGTCTGCAGTATTCTTCTGTGTTGTCTGGTCATCCATTCATGAGAACATGCTATGTGTATCTGGTGCTAATGTTGGTAGTATCTAAATATGTGTTCTCTCGGTAGTGGTAATTTTATCTAGTCAATAAAACGTTTAGCTTTTGATGTTTTCTGAAGCTAATGGTGCGCACAGGTATGCTGGTGTACCTACTTTCACTCTTCATTTCCACTTTCAGTCAGTCATAGTTTTCTTTCATGACTGTAGGAGGAAGCAAAATCAGTTGGTCAGCTCCGTAACCATAGATTGGTAAATTTGCTTGGTTGTTGTTGTGAAGGTGATGAAAGGTTGCTCATTGCAGAGTATATGCCAAATGAAACACTTGCAAAACACCTTTTCCATTGTAAGGGCTCCATTAATGCATATGCTTTGCTTTCAGACAAAGCATCTGTTCTTCTTCATTCTTTTATAATTGGACACCTGATCAATACCTCTTAAGTATTTTGCTTTGCTATGTGTTGATACTGTGGCTTAGTTGTTGCTGGATATGTGATTAGTACCTAACCAATTAAAAGTTTTAACTTTCTCCTTTTGGCAGCATTGTGAGATATCCATTTTTCAAATGATTGTTTGTGAGTTATTATCCGGACCTGAATGCGTTAAAATTGTTTTAAAAAGGATCCTGGTGTAGCATATAATGACTACCATCATGTGGCAACTTTTTTTGTGAGCATTACAATATAGACATTTTTTTTGTATAATGACTTTCATAGATCAAATCTGTACTTTCCCTTAGTGGGCAAGAAGTAGGAATAGAAAAAATGCATTAATAGGTATCAGAGTTTATCCCTAGTATAGTGGTATTATGAGATAAACCCGTGAAAAGATATTTGTAGAATGATTTCAGATTTCACAATGTCCACAAACTTCTCTTGATTGTGTTGTTGAAGTGATGTTTTAGATGCGCTTAACTTTTGAGTCTGTGTTGTGTGGAATAATATAGTCATGGTTCTAAATCAGGGGAAGCACAACCTATGAAATGGGCAATGCGACTCAGAGTTGTTCTACATCTTGCACAAGCTCTAGAATACTGCACAGGCAAAGGGCGTGCCCTCTATCATGACCTTAATGCATATAGAGTTTTATTTGATGAGGTGAGTCTTTTGTCGCTCCCTTTATTTTTACGTGTTTAACATCATTAGATTAATATAAATTATGTGTTAGAATTTTGCAGGACGGTAATCCTAGGCTTTCAAGTTTTGGCCTTATGAAGAATAGTAGGGATGGGAAAAGTTATAGCACAAATTTGGCATTTACACCTCCAGAGTATCTCAGAACTGGTGAGCCACATTTCTGTGCTTATGGCTTTACTTGAATTTGTATCAGAACGTTATGATTCCCTTAGAATGTCAAATTGTCTACTAGTGTCACTGTATAAGTTCAATACATTAGGATCCATTTGATCTGCCACAAAACAGTTTGGAAAAATTGTACTTTATCCCCTTCACCTCTGGCCCTTTGTAAATTACTGTCTCAACTTCTAATTTTGCAATTAATTGCCCGGTCTTTAAGAATTCCAGTAGGCACTTCTGTCCAACTTCCATTGAGTGGATACAAGTTAATAGAGGTTGGGCGGAAAATAGATGGAAGTGCCTATTGACAGATTTCTCAAAGGTTAATTGCTAATTGAAAGTGAACGACCATCTCTGCATTTTATTCTACTTAGCCCTTAAAGTTCTTGTAGCTTGATGGTTCTTTCATTTCTTTTCCTCTTTGTGTATAATGTACTCTAAGTGCTCAGCTCATTATCATGGTTGAAAATATCAGTTTATCATATTTTTCTGTAAGAAATTATGTAGTGGCTATGTATATTAGTTTAGGTTTTCTTGCTTGTGTTATCATAGAAAATCTTTATTGTATTGAAAAAATTTACAATCGTTAATGTTTTGAAGAATTGAGTGATCCTAGATTTCTTATGGCTCTTCTTTCTTCTGTAGGGAGAGTAACGCCAGAAAGTGTAATATATAGCTTTGGCACTCTTTTGCTTGATCTTCTCAGTGGGAAGCATATCCCCCCCAGCCATGTAAGTCATTCTTATCAAAGGGAAAAGAGCATCCTCTTCTCCCCCTTCCCAACACCCCCTCCCAAAAAAAAAAAAAAATGAAAGAAAGGGGAAAGAAGATGAAGATTCGAAAGCTTTATTGAAGATATGTTAATACATGATATGAATATCTACTTTCAAACTTCAACTGTAAAATGAAAGATTGCATATTTTATGCTTTTGCATTTCCTTTAGTGACCTTGTCTGTATAGTGTATATTATATGTAAACTTGGATATCTATTTACTAGAAAATTTGGTGCAGGCCCTTGATTTGATTCGAGACAGAAATCTTCAGATGCTGACAGATTCCTGTTTGGAAGGACAATTTTCTGATGATGATGGAACTGAGTTGGTACGCCTGGCATCTCGATGTTTACAGTATGAACCTAGAGAGCGGCCAAATCCCAAGTCATTGGTTGCTGCTTTGGCTCCTCTTCAGAAAGAAACAGAGGTTGGTTTATTATTCTTAAGTAATAGTAAGGCATCACTTCCTACTAGTAGTACCATAAATTTGAAAACACAACTTGCAAATAGCTTAGGGCTCTCTTTTGGTTTGTCAAATATGTAGCCCTGCAGTTGCATATTTTCTATATTTAAAACATACATATCTTGCATGCATGACATACATGCAAATGGGGCAATTCTAGTTTGTCAGTGGTTTTCTTTCATTCTTACTTTCTCAAACAAACATATGTGGTCGTCTTACCAAAATCTATTCCATTTTCATCTCTTTCTAGGTTCCCTCGCATGTTTTGGTGGGTATCCCACATAGGGCTACTGTTACTTCATTGTCCCCACTTGGTGAAGCATGCTTAAGAAAGGACTTGACTGCCATACATGAAGTTCTGGAAAGTACTGGCTATAAAGATGATGAAGGAGTGACAAACGAGGTTCTCTATCTAAATTATATTTTAATGTATTTATAAATAGGTTAATTTTTTCCCCCAAATTTTAGATTCTTATTAGTTGTTTAAATCTTTCTGGGTTTTTGGGCTTTATTTGCAGTTCCCAATGTGTGTCTATACACAAGGGTGAACGATCATGTACTTTTTAATTGAGATACTGACATGTATAATCTGTTCTTCTATTTCAGTTATCATTCCAAATGTGGACGGATCAAATGCAGGATACATTAAATTGTAAGAAAAAGGGTGATGTTGCTTTTCGGCAGAAGGACTTTAGACTTGCAATTGACTGCTACACACAGGTAAGTTTCTTGTGTTAATAGGTTGAAGTTTTCTGAACTTCTTGGCATTACATTTTTCATATTTAAAATGAATTGACTGCTACACACGGCACGGGTAAATCTCTCGTGTTAATAAGTTTAAGTTTTCTGAACTTCTTGGCGTTACATTTTTCATATTTAAAATGTAGTAATAAGTTATATAAATTAGATGTATTCAAAATAGACATCCGGTCAAAATTTCTCATCGAAATTGATAGTGATTAGAACTAAAGTCCTAGTTGATGCAAGGTTTCCATACTGGTGAATAATGCTTTTAATTTCTACCTAGAGTTACTCTTTAATACCCCTGTAGTTTTAGTGGTCAAGAATAAAGAATTTTACTCTGATTTCAATTTATATTAGGTCTTTGAGAGAATATTTTTGAGAGTACCTTTTGATCCATCCAGAATTTGGTTTTATTGTTTGTTCATTTAATGGCAGTTCATCGATGCTGGAACAATGGTTTCTCCAACAGTCTTCGCACGGCGTAGTTTGTGTTATCTAATCAGCGACATGGCTCGGGAAGCCATGGACGATGCAATGCAAGCACAAGTCATTTCCCCTGTATGGCACATTGCATCTTATCTTCAATCTGTTGCCCTCGCTGGACTTGGGATGGAGAATGAAGCACAAGTAGCACTTAAAGAAGGTGCAACACTGGAAGCCAAGCGGAATGCAACTGCTGGAAAAAAGTGAAGAGCTTGTACAGATGGTCAAATTTCTCGTCGATTGTGTGTTCTGCATCATGACCGCCCCATAACATTGATTACAAGTTTCATCTTTGATACACAAAATGGATCCGTTCTCTCGAAAAAGTTCACATTGTGAGTGTCATGCATGTGTTTGAAGAGTTCTTCCATGAAACAGTGATTGGATGAGTTTTAGTAACCCACCTCAGGGTCGGCTAGGATGTTCATTTAGTTCTTACAGTGATTTGATTGATTGAGCATGGATTCAAGCTTAGCATTTTTTCTTGTCATATAAGAGCAAAATTATGTGAAAACCAAAAACCTCTATTATTTAAAACCTTGTAATTTGTGTTGGAATGCCAATACTTTGAATTTTTTTTTCTATCCGTATTTGTTCTTGAAAGTTGTACACTATATATGTGGTGAACCGTGATAACTTCAAAAAATCTGTCTTCAGTTCAATTAATCTGCATAGAGCCACCTAGCAGAGCTCATTCGAAAATCAGTTTTTGGATTTTATCCATTTGGATAATGGATGCCATTTTCAAAAATATGACACCTCTCCAAGGAGAATATAGGAAGCTTGACCATCTTATGGCAGAAAATTCTCATCCCTACATGGTTTTACCAGGCAGTTGTGGGATCATCCAAACGAGAAAAATTCTTCAATCAGAATATTCTGAAGGGAAGATGGCCCTTGTATATGATGTAATATTATAACATGACAAAATACTGATCATGAAAAGGGAAAACAAGAAGGCAAGACGGAAACAACATACATGCAAATACATTGAAAGGGAAAGGGGGAAAGGAAGCAGCCAAAATTATGATGATATTCTGGATGGCACTGCTGTAAAGTTAATCATGACAGTTGATGTTTGTGCACACTTCATACACTGATTGCCACAGCAACACGTTTCTAGTCATTGAACCGTCAGATTACAACCATTCACAGGTTTAAACAGCTAAAAGAAAAACCTTGACTCAAGGCACGATGTTCATATGCAAGATCACAGTTAACCTATGGATGTTCCTTGTTGTTGTCCAATTTCCCCATCTGCCTTTCTTGAGATTCTTTCTTTGATCCAAAGATATACTCTTTCACAGTACTCTCTGCTGAATGTATGCCCTCCTTTACCTGCCATGAAAACATTGTATCATCAAAACTCAAAAGGATTTTCATAGCATTCAATTTAATCATCTGAGCCAAAACTGAAAAGGAACCAAAGTAGCTGATGTCAACATGAATATAAATGAAATTGTCACGAGACTCAGTCACAGCAAACAAAAAGCCGAGGAACAAATTCATTCGGAGTAGTCACAATGTGTCTCAACTCTTGCATCCTTATTGTCATGATCAGAACATTCCCTTCTAACTTTTGTTGAATAACAATTTTGAAATGACAACAAACTTTAATGTAACAATCAGAAAAGTTAATGTATTGTTGATGCATGCAGCAGCATCTCACTAGACTCCAGAGCGAAAAGGATATTAAAAGGAAAATAGAGAAAACTCTAGAGGGAATGGACATCATCATAGTGACTGTTCGCTGACCAGTCTCATCTCTCTCCTTATCTACTTGCTCTAACAGATAACAGAGAATTGCAATTGAGACCTTCTACCGCTACTCATCAAGCAAACAAAATTTCTTCACATTGGATAGCATCCTCTAAGCTCGTAAATCAGTGTTTTCCAAAAAGCTTTTAGCTTTCCTAGAGCATTTGATTTTATCTTTCCTAGAGCATTTGATTTTATCTTTTTGAGCTATTGAAACCTATTATGCTAGTGGATTAAAATTCTGTGCAATACACTTATTGCCCAATGAAACTTCTAGAAAACAACACTAATGCCCCTCTATAGTGGATAGATCTATAATAATCTGGTTAGTTGCTATTTGCGACGCCAGGGATCAGTGATTGCTCTCATTTCCTCTGGAGTCTGGACCATTTGCCTAAATTCTAGTCATTATGCATTGTGTTTACATTTTTTTTAGTTAGCCACAAATAGGAACATTAAACAACTAAAATATTAACAGAAGCACTCACATCAGAGCGTTCATACTTCATATTACACATTTTAGAATTTTAGATGGCACCCTTTTTGTTGATAACTTCTTCAGTACTATAAGATTTCAATATATAACAGACACCAGGGCATATATATATATATATATACTCTTCTAGAATATCATGAATCAAATGTCCCCCAAAGTGACCTCTTGCTAACAGAATATCCATGCTCATAGTTTTGAAGGGGGAACATTCCCCAGCCAAAGGCATATCCTACAGGGCTAGAAACCAAGATGGTACATTGCGATAGGCATATCAATCTGCAGATAGAATAGAAACCAGTAGCATATGGATGATAACCTGAATTTGAACTGATACAACAAAATCACTTAAACCCATATATTTATGAAGGCTTAGAATTCTTGATTGCAGCCACAAATTATGCAACTAATAAGGGCCATGGACAACAAAAGAAACTGACGTATAGAGATGATAAAATTCACATGACACAACCAGAAAAGGAAAAACCCACTCAGAAACTTAAAAATCAGACCAATCAGAACCATGAACTCTGTTTGATTGCCATTTGCCAATAAATCATAGAATAATTGGAAATCAATACCAAAACCGAAAAATTCCAATTTTTTCCCTATTTCAGGCATTTGTAAATATTGATGAATGAAAAGATAAGATTGGCTTACAGGGTTGAGAATATTGGGTTCAGGGCCATAGTCAGCGGTTAAGAGAAAATATGAAGCCGTTGCGGTTGCTACCATGGTAATCCTTCTCACCAACTTATCTGTCTTCGAGTTCATCATATTCATACGTTTCTAATTCACTGTGCTCATCCAAGAGTTCACTCTGTGCAATTGAGAGCTGACGGCTTTGAAACTGTGAGGAAATGTAGAGAAGGTTTTGGAAGCATGGTTTTTCGGGCTCTTTCTGTAATTTTGTTTTCCTTTGGGGAGTTGTGAGATGACATATGTCAAGAATTATCAAATTAAGAAATAACAAATATTAAAAATGAGTCCAAACACGTTTCAAAGAGAAAAAAAAAAAAAAAANAAAAAAAAAAAAAAAAAAGAAGAAGAGAAAAGTCATAATTTGATATTTTCATTCATTAACGAAAATGAAAATTGGATCATATTTCCACCAAAATATTTTTTTCAGGGAGGTGGGAATCTTTACATTCTAGTAGGAATGAAATGTTTTGTTATTATGAAATGACAAAAATACTCATCATTCTTTTTTATTACTGCGCATTGTTGGTTAATACATTCTTAATTTTTAGGAATTTTTATTTTCATAATGGTATTCTCACCATTTTCAAAAATTGAAGCAAATGTCCACTATATAATTTGCACCTAGACAAGTGCATAGGTATGATAATGACTTTTTAATACGAAGCCTCAAAATTATTCTACTTAATAACTTAATATGAGTTAAAATAATTAATTTTTTTTATAAAAATATACAATTTAATATACAAATAAAATATAAGAAAAATTCACACATAGAAATTAAAGTCAAATTTTAGAATTATTTAAGTATTTGACTCATATTATAGCACTCAATTCAAAACTTTTGAGCAAGAGTTTACTAATATCCATAACCCTAGTTAATGGAGGAGTAGAATTCCTTATGTGTTAAATTTCATCATTGAGACTTGAGAGTCAATTTTGCATCCTAACTTTTCCACAAGCACAAGGTAGTACAACCAAAACACAATTGATTCCTCACATAAAAATAAAAAAATAAAAAATTCCCACACACACAATTAATTCCATAGGGTAATATTAGAAATTTTAATAATAATTATTATAAAATTTAATTTATGGCGTCGCATCTGCGTTTTCTCGGCTTAAAAGCTTCGTCTGAGAGAGTCGACGAACCAGCACCATCATCATCCATGGAAGAACCAAGCGCAGCTCAGACTACACCTCCACTTTCTAACTCTAACCCACCACCAAGCACTGCTGAAACTCTCCCTCCACAACCTCCTCCTCCTCCTTCTACTGCTCTCCCTCCACAACCTCCTCCTCCTCCTTCTACTGCTCTCCCTCCTCAACCTCCTTCTCCTCCTCCTTCTACTGCTCTCCCTCCTCCTCCTCCTCCGCCTCCTCCTCCGACTCCTCCTCCGCATCCTCCTACTACTACTGCTACTTCTACTCTCCCTCCTAAAAGCAAGAAGAGACCACGTGAATATGACGCCCTCACGAAAAACTCCAATTACATCAAGATACGTGCTGTTATTAAAGATCTTCGTCCCCATTTCATTGAGGTATGGTTCTGACTCATTTGTGAAAAGGGGAAATTTTCAGTTAAATTTTTTTTTGCTTTTCATATCTGGGTTTCTGTTAAGGTGAAGTTATGTTCTTTTTCTTCATTTGGGTGTCTTGATTTGTTCTTTTCGAATGTATGATAAGCTTGTTTCGAAATCAGTTTATTTGACGGAATGGTTGTCCCTGAATGTTAGTGAGCATATGCCATGTTCGGAATTTAAACCCTTCATTTCAAATTTATGGCTAAGTTAACATGGTAATACTATTTTGCTTTGTTTTGTTGCTGAACACCATGAATTGAAACCTGAAGGGTTGGTGCTTTGTAGGCTTGCGCTAGTAACATAGATAATATGTTAACGGCTAAACATTTATCAAAAACAAAATTATTTTTTGATTGAAGTAATTGACAGATGCGGATACAGCATGGGAAATTCTGAGGTAGAATTAATGATTATCTACTTGACGACTTCTCATCCTACTAATTTTTGTGCTCTTTGAGGTTGGCTAGAGTATGTTTCATGTGGGGTTTCACATTTGTTATGCTGCTTTCGAGGGTTTATGGCTTTAGTGAATTTCACATTTGTTAGGAAGGGGAATTTAGTATGACTGAGTGGTAAATGATTCAAATGGATAATGAAGGTGGAAAGGATACATGTTATAGAATTGAAGTTAGTTTAATGAAATGAAAAGATGCATTTGGAGTTTTGTGGTCAAGGGATACCCTTAGAGTTTAAGGGTATATATTACAGGTCCATGATAATCTTGCTTTATTTCATACTTTGAATTGCTGCTGTGTTGAACTATAAAGAGGACATACCCTGAAAATGCTTGTAGTGGAAGCAAGAATTTTAGGGTGGCTGTTTATGAATATAAGGAAAGATAGGATAAAAGTGAGTAGCGTCAATTCAGTTGAAGGTGAGATGACGGAGATCATCTAATGTGTTCTGAACGTGAACAAGATCTATATTTAAACACTCACAACTGAACTATGGGAAAGTTTAAGCAGGGGACTTTACAATAATGTAGTCTTAAACCTTCATTTACATGTGTAAAAAATAAAAGAATATGATTTAGATCCTTGTTGTTGTTGTTGTGGTCTTTGTTTCTTGGAGTCTTTTACAGCTGTCCGTTACCCACATCAAACAAGAGAATGTCTTATTTTAGACAAAATTTTCCTGATATTTGAAGGGCTTATGCTCAAGCGTTGTAAGGACATGCTGAGTGAATTTGAAAACTTAGGGCAATGGGTTCAACTTTGATAGCACATTTATACTTCTCAATACTTTATCACTTGGTTTGTTATCCTTCGGGAAACTATTTTTTCAAAATAGCCATTCATCTAATTCTGTTTTCCTTTTTATTTTTAAAACCATTGGTTCTCTTGGGAACTTGCTGTGCTGAAACTCAAGTTGTTTCCAAATGATGAAATTTCAATCAGTTTTTTTAGGATGAAGAATGATGTTTCCAGAGGAGATGGCTGGTTTACTTAGTTTTTCTTATAGGCCAAAAATAATATGAAGATACTTTTTTTCTTAAAATGTGAAATAAATGCTCTGGAACATTTAATAATTTACCTGCTGCTGCTGCGAGGTTTTGGACATTACCATGTTTTATTTACTTTTCTTTAGCAATTGGACCAAGAAGTATTCTCATTTCTCCCTGATAATTATATGCACCTCTTTCCTTATATAGATATATGATTGATGGTGGTCAACTCTCTTGATTTATTGTAATGTTATGTACTGATTATATATTGTACTTATGTCATGTATGTGGTACCTAATTTCTTGGCATTGATTAAAGTCAGCCATTAAAAACTTCAAAGATCAATCTTATTGAATCATGTTCCTGATATAGCTGGAATAAGTTATTTTTAGTCCAACCTGTACTATTTTAGTGCTAGAAATGGTTTCATTTGCTTGAAATACTATATGAAGAGTCTGATTTATTTCATGTTTGATCTTGAAGGTTCTCAAGACCCCTGACTTTCGAAATTGCAAGGCATCTCATGAAATTCAAGAACGTAAGCTCATTGAGATTCAATTTTATATTATTACAGGTCCTTTCAAGTGATAAAATGAAAATGCAAATCACATATATCTAGAAATCTAAATTTTCATCTCTTCGTGGAAGTGGATACAGATGGCTGTTACTACATCTTGGAGTTGTCATCCTTTATGGTGCTAACTTTTATCACCCTCTGATTAGCACCCCCTGCCCCACCTCACAGAGAGAGAGAGAGAGAGAGAGAGAGATACTAACTTCATATTCCAAGTTATTGTACAGATTTATTTATTTTGGTTTGGCTGAAAATCCTCGAGTCTTGTTAAACTGGCCCAGTGTGTCTGGAGGTCTTAGATTATAAGACGTGTCTTGCAAGCTTTTAATATTCATTTAGGTTAATGCTTATCTCCTATTTGCATGGGACCTAGCACAAGCCTCCACCTTGGCACTTGCCTTCACCACAACACACCATTGAATTTTTCTTTACTTATATTTGGTGTTGGTCCAATGAATATAAATAATGTTATATTGGCTTCATGGATGTGTGAATCCATTACTTTTGAAACTATTGGCTTATAGCTAGGATCTGAGATCTTAATGATGGCATCAGGTCTATGTAACTTTGCTTGTCAGTTAGGTAGTGTAAAAGATTGTAGTTTGTGGTTGCTTAAAATACTACTTTAAGTTTGACTTTATGATTGCAGAGCTGAAGATTCTGATGGAATCATTCAAACATATGAAAGCAGATGTTATTTCACTAAAGTCTAGTGTGCCAGACAGCCAGCCTTCATCTGGTGAGAACTGGGATGGCAAAAAGCTGCAAGACGTAAAGTCTAACGAGCAGTCTCAAACAGACAGAGTATTTGGAAAACCATGTGAAAATAAGCCCACCTCACTAGTTGTTTCTGAGAAGCTAGCTGAAGATTCTCACTCTCATGGGACGTATGTAGTTGGAGGATCAGCTTTTGGTTGGAATTTCATCACATATAAAGGCAAAGAACCAGTCTATTATGGTATGACGAAGGAACAATTTCGATCAGGAAAGTGATTTACTAAAAATCATATGCTGCTCTCGTTTGCCTGACTCTAAAGTCAGACAACCTAGATTCGTCGGCAGTGGGTGCCGAACATCCTCAGGGACAGCCATATAAAATTTAGATAGAAGGGGTTTTTGTTTTACGAATATCATCTGCTGTACTTGTGTTAATTTATCTACTGCAACGATATCTTTGTAAATTTACTCAGGAGCTGGGTATTTTTCTTCATGAAAAATGTCAAAAAAAACTCCATTTATTTTAATTTGCTCTCGTGTATCTCTCTGTGTGGTCTGTGACTGCTAAGAAGATGTTGAGCGTTTGCTTATTTTGTGGAATTGGTCTAACTAATAATATATAATGTCAGTTTTCAAAAAATAATATGGCAAACAATTTGCTACTACCGTCCACTGTTGCCTCAAATGTTATCTCCAAGCAAACAAGAAGCTGTTTTTATTTTCAGGATTTTCTATTTTTTTCCCTTAACCATATCTGAAACGTGTAAATATATGCTTCACATTTCACAACTAACCGTTTCTAACTAGACCGCCAACTCCCTCTCTGCTTCACTCTTCAACACTCACTCTTTCCATGTCTGCAACTCTAACATGCCCTCCTCTTCCTTCTTCCTCCAAACCCTAACCTTGTTCCAAGCTCCCATAAATGAACCAACCAACAAATCAAATCAAAGTAACCACCAACATCTCCTTCTCTTCCAATTTCACCCCAAAATTTCTCATCAAATTAGACCCTGCCCTTCCCTCCAAACCCAAAACCCTCTTTTTCAAAATCCACTCCTCCTCTCCCAATTCACCTTCTTCCCCAACCCAAACCCTAATTTCAATCCTCCGCGCCATTCCCGATTGGGCTGACGGCGTGCAGGAGCGTGGGATGCAACAGAATCGAACCCTTTACAACCACGAGAAATGGGTTCACCATAGAAGCTCTCTTCGCCATATACGTCACCTGCTTTCGAGTCTATCGTCCCGGGTCATCTTGTCATTGGTGCCGCCGGTAGTTGCTTTTACTACGTTTGCTGCTGCCATTGCGAGCTATAATTCGTTGGTTTTGATACACTGGTTGCCTGAATTTTTCCCGGTATTGAGGGCCTCCTCCTTGCCCTACCAATTGACGGCACCGGCATTGGCGTTATTGCTGGTTTTTAGAACCGAGGCGTCGTATTCGAGGTTTGTGGAGGGGAAGAAGGCTTGGACAAAGGTTATTGCAGGAACCCAAGATTTTGCTAGGCAGGTGATGGCAGGGGTTGAGAATCCTTGTGATATGCCTATCAAGAAGGCACTTCTGCAGTATATTATGGCATTCCCAGTTGCCCTTAAGGTCAGACTAGTTCTATATTTTTTTGTGTTAAATTTGGATTCTTTTTTATTAACAATGTAAAGGGTCTTCATTAGTATCTTTTCCCTTTTAAATTGTGCAGGGTTAGATTTAGCTTGGTAGTGCAACTCACCCATTTGAACACTTTCAATGCAGTGTCATCTATTGTATGGCTCAGATTTGATGGGAGACCTCCAACATATGCTAGATATAGATGATCTAGCAATAGTGGTTAATTCAAAACATCGACCCCGCTGCCTTATTGAGTTTATCTCTCAAAGCATTAGACAGCTAAAGTTGGAGGAATCAAGAAGACATATTTTGGTAAGCCCCTTCTTGGAATAGTTAGCATTTGCAATATTGCAGTATTCTGGAGTGTACGTAACATTGTTTCAGGAAGTGATACAAGGAAATTGATCCTTTCCTGTTTTTATTTATCATTTTGTCCATTTCAAATTTATATGAAGTCTTAGTTTGGACTTATTCTGCTAGGAGCAAGTGGCAAGTTTATCTACTGTCAGAGAAATATATGTATTTTTTTTAATGTTGAAAAAAAATTTGAAAGTTGTGGTGCTTATGCCATTACGAACTTAGGGTTAAAACTTGTGTAGTGTAAATGTATAGTAATTCCTCGCTTATATGATACCTCCCTCCCTTGTGATGCAGGAGTCGAATATCTCTTGTTTCCATGAAGGAATAGGCATCTGTGAACAACTTATGGGTATTCCCATCCCACTATCATATACTCGCTTGACCTCAAGGTTTCTTGTCCTCTGGCATTTAACGCTTCCTATCATACTTTGGGATGATTGCCAGTGGATTGTTGTTCCTGCTACCTTTGTTAGTGCTGCGTCTTTGTTCTGCATTGAAGAGGTATGAGAAGTGGGACCAATTCCACATTTTATCCAATTTGTTTCTCTTCTTTTGTGTAATTCGTTAAGTAAACAGATTTCTTTCGAAGTACAACTTACACATGCTCTGACCAATGTAAAAACAGATAAATATAATTGTTGTGTCAATAATATTCATTCCAGCAGTTGTATGTTCCTACTGCTCTGTTTGTACGTCATGTTATTTCTTCATTATTGCACAGATTATTAGGTAAGTGGTAAAAACAAACAATGCTGAGCATATGAAATGGAAAAGAGCATAGCTGATGGATGGATTCTTAAAGGGCTCTATCATATTTTCTGAATGGAAAATTTATTTGATAACGTATTTCTGTAGGTTGGAGTTCTTATTGAGGAGCCATTTCCTATGCTTGCACTAGATGATTTTTGCAAAAAGGCACACAGAGACATTCAAGAAGCAATAGCCACTGAAAATTTAATTCAAGCACAGATTGCTGCAAAACGAATCGGCCACTCTACGAAGCATTCACCAAATGGCTGGCCTAAGTCCTAGATGAAAGGATGGCCTAGAAACACAAAACCACTCCAGATGAATGGGAAAGTTGCATACGAATGTATTATATAAGTTAGCTGATTATGGTGTGGCTCTGTATATAATACCAGGCAGCCAACCTAATTGTCAGAAATGTATTCTATCATGTAAATCACTCATCACATTTGTGCTTATAAAACTTCGACAATTTCTTTATGAAGCAAAATAGCTTGTTTGAATTTAAGTCCATGTATACATCATAATTGTGTTGAAAGTAACTAATATAGCCTTGTCTTGCACTGCTATTGTATTGGCTTTCACTAAGAAGATACGATCCGCAAGGCTTCATGGGGCATTATTTTCTGCTGTCATGAATAACCTTGGGTGCAAATGGGGGAATTTTCCCAAGAGAAATGTTTGTTGCACACTACCTATATAAGGGAATTCCATCTAATTGATTATGGAGACATACTCCTGGTTTGAAATTGTCATGCTACATATATTATACAAATAATTGCAAAAAACTGAAGAACTTATGTAGAAAAAGTTGGAAGGAGCCCAAACCAAGCACTCTAGTTTCTGAATTGTATGCCACATGAACTATCGACATCAACTCCAATTGCTAAAATGTAACATTCACATTCCACACGAAACATGAGGCCAAATTTCATGGTATTTCGAGCCTGGAACAGTTTCTTGTTCTTCTATATTTGAGAAATAAGCAAGAGAAAGTATATAAATATAAGCAAAACCTTAAACCAAGATACATTTCATCCATAACTAATATGCAAATGAAGAGCATGACTGGTGATCTGTTCCTCCTTAGTTGCTACATAGAAAAAGAACCTGCTTCTTAGCCTACTGCTAGAAGAACCCAAGCGAAATAGAAGTTGCAGCACAGAGTGAAGAGTGAATGGACTTCACGAGTATCTAAAATTTCAAGTTAAAATTTAAAATATCCCTCAATTACAACACTTTGATGTGAGGACTTGGACAGTAAATTAATCACTTTTACTCCTTGCCCTAAGCTCTTTAATGACATTGCAGAATCCTCCTTAACACAACCATTCCAAGTTGGCAAAATTTCTGCCACAAGTTTATTAAAATACTTTTTCTCCGTACCCTCTTTTATAAGCTCTTCAAAATCAACAAAAGGCCCCCTCAAGTCCAACAGAAGACTGCACAATCCTTGACGATTACAATAATCCATGATAACATCCAGGTTTATCTGATCCACAGCCACAGTTTCAATTCCTTTTTGAGCCACTTCTGGAGCTGCTCCTGTCATATTATCTGTAAATACTATCACTTTACCAGTAACTTCGTCATTGATTAAAGGAATTTGGATTGAAGAAGTGGAACTTCTTTGTATTTTAATATGAAGGGGTTGATTGGCTCCAGGTTCTCGGGATGAAGGTAGTGAGAAATTTTCACTCAGTAAGGAAGAAGAAACTACTACTGCATCATATTCTTGTAATAACCGTGAATAGTATCCACCTGATTCTATAACTCCTTCTCCAAGTTGATCCAACAAGTCTCCATTGACAGAAAGGGAATATCTGCAATTCAGGAATATTCAATGTTATGAAATGTATACCTGTCTAAGAATTCAAAATGCAGGCTGACCAGTAAATAGAAAATCAAACTCCAGTGTGCACATAAAGAACAACTACACATGAATTTTTAGAGACTCCAAATTGAAGTATCAACAGATGGAATTGGGGCAAAATTACCTTACTGTAAGTAAAGGTTTCCCAGTCAACATGCGATGAATATAGGCCTCAATGAGCCTCTTGCATAATTCTTCTTCTACACCCACGACAACTTCAATGCCTGCATCTCTTAGCATATTTACCCCTTTTGAGGCCACGATTGGATTTGGATCCACCATTCCAACCACGACTTTTCTCACTTTGGCTTTGATTAGAGCTTCAGTACATGGTGGAGTTCTCCCAAAATGATTACATGGTTCCAAGCTCACATATGCTGTAGCATTCTCCGCCAAATCGCCCGCATCTCTCAGAGCAAACACCTGATAATCTCATCTCCTGACTCAACACATTCAGAAACAAACACAGATTCTCTATCTACTGTAGGAAACAAGTTTGTAATAATAGCATATTCTCCAGAATATCAACTAGTTTCTTTAATATCTCATGAAACTATAATTTAAATTCAAGTGACTATATGTTACAGGTTCAAAATATCAAACCCATCAATGAAATTTAGATGGAAGAGAGAAAAACAACAAAACATAGAAAGCTACCTATACATTTCAATTTTCCACATGATAATAGGATTAAAAAGAGAACTTTACCAAAAAAGAAAAAAAGAAAAGATGACAAGAGAAAAACTTTGGTACCTCAGCATGAGGTTCCCCTGCTTTAGGGTGAAAGCCTTCACCAACAACTTTCCCATCCTTCACAATAACACATCCCACCATTGGATTGGGACTGGTATACCCAATTGCCTTCCTTGCAAGCTCTACACATCTTCTCATATAAAACCCATCATCATTTTGTCCAGTACCAACACATTGGACCCTCAAACAACGAGAATGATTTCTCAAACCAGAAGGCATTCTGGGCACCGACATGAGTGACTCGCAAAACCCAGAAGTCAAATACAATTTAAACCCAAGCTTGGTGTGGTTCTGGGTTGGCAACGAAGACATCAACATTTGAGGAGCGGCATACGGTAAGACTCTCGGTGGAGGGAGAATGCAATTTGAAACTGAATTTCCTGGCATTTGCATTTTGTTTCAGAGAAAAACGAACTGAAAAGTATAGAATTGAAGCTAGATTTAGCTTGGTGTGGAACTCAATAGTAGCAGAATAGTTGTGAATTGGTCAACAACTTCTGTAAAGGGCTTGATGAAATAGAGTTGTGCGGCCACCGTTGCTTCGTCCGGAAAGAGAAGTAATGCAGATAGAGGCTTGCTTCGTCCAAAACAAATGCAGAGGTGAGAGAAGAAATGCAGAGAACCTAGCAAGACTGAGAAAGTTTGAGGGGTCGTCTGTTCGAAACAAATGCAGAAGTGACAAAAAAAAATATGTCTGAGCCCGGGTTCGAACCGGGGACCTCTAGTGTGTGAGACTAGCGTGATAACCAACTACACCACCCAGACAACTGTGAAGCATTGGAATCATCAAATTTTTCTTATTAAATAAATATGGTACCTGATATTTCTTTTCTACATTACTCAATACAATGTGGGGAAGAAACTATAAATGCCTTAGCTGATCACGGCCCAGCTACAGTTTCACAATCGTGTTGTCTTTGGACTTCCTTCTCTTCTTTTCCACGCAAAATCTAAACCCAGTTTCTCGGACGAATTCCCAATTTCCTATCAGGTATGTTTTCCCTCACCCATAAATTTTCTGTTTATTTTTTTTTTCTCGATTCATTTAAACTTCGATTTAGACTGCGCCAGATTGGTCTGCATTTCCTTGAAAGCTTGCAAACTTTGCAAGCATTAAGAAAATTTTTGTTTCTCTTCAATTTTTGGATCTGGAAGTGCAATGCATAAACTAGGGTATTTGGTCGATTACTTCCAATTACGTTTTATTTGATATATTGGAAACTGTGGGAAGGTATATATGGAAAAGATGTATTTTTTCTCAGTTTTGCTGGAATGGGCTGCTATTCGTTTTGTATTTGATTTAGCTCCTCTTTATCCTGGCTCTCATCTTATTATTTGTCTGTTATACTTATATGGGTGCTTGATAGGTTGAAGGGTAGGTCTTGATTGTTTCCATCAAAGTTGGTTTTGGGGCAATGTTCCATGTTATGACCCAAAAAAGTATGCCGTGTTTTTGTGACAATATGGTTATTTTTATAACGGGGAAGTACTGAGAATGGTTAAGAACGTGACTGTATTGTCTATGGTTTTTCCTTTTTCTGGATGCTTCTGGGGAAGTTGGGAACCCTGTCTATATTTTGCTTGTCTGTTGGAAAAGTAATTAGGGTATTCTGGTATTGTATTGCGTTTCCATCTATAAGCTCAATGGCTTGATCATTTGCATTTTGGTATTAAGAATGCAAGGGAAAGAAATCTAAAACTTTTATTATGTTACTTTTTAGCAATATTCGTGCTTTGTTATCACTCACCAATCATGATGCCAGTTTCACTCAAGTTCGACTACTAATTAAAACGAACCAAAATATGTTCATACGTCAGTGTTCACTGTTCAGTCTATCATTCAGCAGAACACCTGTAGAGAAACCCACGTGTCTCTTTCCCCTTGTCCAACAACACAACTGTTTTGGAGACCAACCAGCTGTATAGCAACTCAATTATACTGTGCATATAGAAGGATAGTGGACATTCCTCTTAGTAGTTTGATTTGCAATTTAGAGCGTGTAATTTAAGATACGTGTCCTCAATACTAAATTCTTGTTTTCTAACATAAGAATAAATAAAATTATCATTTGCTAAGGTTTCAATGTCATTTTTCTTCACTTGTCAGGTTCTTTAAACAAAATTGCAATGGAACACGTGGATGATGGAACAGAATCTTCACATAATGGCGGTGAAGTAGAAGTGACTCATAATCCACTCATTTGGGGGCTTCCAGATGATATTTCGCTTTCTTGCCTGGCAAGAGTTCCTAGAAAATATCATTCAGTCCTTAAGTGTGTTTCAAAGAGATGGAGAGACTTAGTTTGCAGTGAAGAGTGGCATTCTTATCGCCGAAAACATAAACTTCATGAGACCTGGATCTATGCTTTATGCAGGGACAATTTTGATCAGATTCGCTGTTATGTCTTGGATCCAACCCCATCAAGAAGATGCTGGAAACTTATTCAAGGGATTCCATCTCGGAGCTTGAAGAGGAAAGGCATGGCTTTTGAAGTTTTGGGGAAGAAAGTTTTCTTGTTGGGTGGTTGTGGCTGGTCCGAAGATGCTACCGATGAGGTCTTTTCTTATGATGCTTCAATGAACTCTTGGGTTGAAGCTACTCCCCTATCAACTGCAAGGTAAAGATCCTCACTTCTATCCTTTCAGGATGCTAAGGAAGTCACTAATATAGGAGATTAGAGAAGTAGAACTAGTAATCTCATTCTGGTAGGAATTTCAGAATTGTTTTTAGGTTGAACATTACAGTTTCTTGAATTTTTGAGAATTCTCAATTCCTGCAACAAAGCCATGAAACTTAGTATTATACTTGGAATGAAAGAATTTCATGACTATATGGATATGGCTATCCAAGTACTTCCTTGTTTCTATCTTGGAAACTCTCAGTGATTGATTACCTCATCTTTTCTCAGATTGAGATATATATACTACGGCTAGTTTAAAGCTATACAAAACATAAAAATATCTTGGCCAATGTGCTCCTCTCTGTAAACTAGTGTTGGAAGAAATTGATTAAAATGAGTAAAATTATCGGCAGTTAAAATCTATTGCAATTTGTTGAACTGTCATTTTCTTAACTGTGCTTAAGTATTTGGCAAGAAGTTCTTTGGGTAACATGCTTTTATAAATTTATGGTCAAAGAATGATCTACATTATGGTGGATTTGTAACTGTTATCTCCACCTGCAACTGCAAGTTGTTTTGCCTTCAATATCAGCTTATGTGGTGTTTTCATGTAGCTTACTTTCACACCTACTGCAATGTAAATCACTGTTTTCTTTTAAAAACTTTTTCAGGAGCTACTTTGCTTGTGAAGTTTTGGATGAGAAAATATATGCTATTGGTGGATTAGGTTCAAATTCAAGTGATCCTCATTCTTGGGACACTTATGACCCTCGGACAAATAGTTGGATATCTCACAGCGACCCTAACATTGTTCCTGAAATTGAAGACTCAGTTGTTATGGATGGAAAGATATACATTCGATGCGGTACATCTTCTGTAACTTCCCATGTATACTCTGTTGTATATGAACCGTCAAGTGGTACATGGCAGCATGCAGATGCTGATATGGTTTCAGGATGGCGAGGTCCAGCGGTTGTTGTTGATGGGATCCTTTATGTGTTGGACCAAAGCTTAGGAACGAGGTTAATGATGTGGCTAAAGGAGAGACGTGAGTGGGTGCCCGTGGGAAAGCTGTCACCAAAGCTTACAAGACCACCTTGCCGGCTAGTTGCTATTGGTAAAAGCATTTTTGTTGTTGGGAAGGGGCTTAGCACTGTTGTTATTGATGTTGGTGATGTAGGGAATGTGGGAAGGTTTATGGTGGGTTCTTCTATACCCAAATTGATTTCTAATGATGATGTAATTAGCTGTAAATGCTTATCAATCTGAAGGATAAGCTCCTTTTAACATGTGTATTGTTGTGTTAAGATGGATGTATTGATGTTGCATAATTTTTCTTTTATTTCTTTATTGTTGTTTCCTTATCTTCTGAATGTATTTTGTATCTAAAAGTTTGGACTGGTTTGTTGGATCTCCTCTGAATATATCCTATTACATTGTAACCCTTGAAGTTTATCTTAAAATCATTTTCTTTTACGAAATGTTTAAACATTTTGTCTAGTAAATATTTATGTTCTTCAAGGTCATGTGATATCTGTCTCCATAATCATTTGGCTGTGATTTGGCTTTGCTCTGTGCGAGGCTTCATTCATGGGAGGACTGCTTTGGTTCCTTAATAAACTCAAATGGTAGAGTAGGTGGAACCTCTTTTCGTTATCCCTTTGGTATTTGCAGCCCAAAAGCCGGATCCCAACAGCTAGAACTTTTTTTTTTCCCCATGCAATACCAAACATGGTCAATTGACCTTTATTTGCGTTAAAATAAACGCTATGGCCGCAGATGTGACAGATGCAATGGTTAAAATGAAAGTTAAATCCATGGATGGAACAGATGATAAGATTAATAGGGCAGAAATAGAAGCTTAGCAGGATTTTGCTTTCCTTGAATTCTGACTTGCCACAGAAATTCAGTGCTCAAATCCTATAATCAATGAACTGCGTACATACAAATAATGATCAAGCTTAAAAAAGGAGATCACTTACATACAAATAATGATCAAGCAAAAGCAAGAAAGGGGTGAGAAGTAGAAAGAGGAAAACAATGACAATTTGTGGGAGGGGGGGATGAATGATTATATAACATCCAATCTTTCTATTCACCACATCACTCCTTCATCGTCCTGCCGGGAGGAGATGCTTTCTAGAATATCAACACAAATGACAGCTGCACATCTGAAAGAAACCTTTCTCAGTACTTACGGAACAAGGGAAACGCACCAAATCCAATAGCAGAGGCAAATCTGTGCCAATCCCTTTCCTTCAAAATTTTCACATGGCTTCATTGAATAAATCCAGGTTGGTCAATATTGGAACACCTATCTTCTTTCTTCATATTAACATAAAATATTCAGGTACAAATATCATTTTTTCTAGTCCTTTTCCTTTTAAATGCCGGATGTATGATTACATTGTATGAATCTAACTTCTCTATTCTTGCAATGCAGTCTTTCATCCTCTTCAAAACAACTGGCATGGCAGCGGCATTGCTTGAGATCTTTTCTTTGAGCAATTGTACTTTCTTGGCAGTCTCTGGATCCTCTGGTGCAGATAAATTTTCCTCACTTAAAACATCTCGTTCTGCCACATCTGTACAGTAAAAACCTGTTCAACACCAAATAAGTTACCTAGAAAGAGTTCAAAGAAATATCTATAGTATGTTTCATCATCCATAAACTGAAAAAGACTACAAGCAACAATGCATACACCTGAATGTGTATATTTGTATTCAATTTACACAAGACTGATGTTAAGAAGTACTCCAGATCATAGATCGAAAAGAGTTGCTTTGTTGTACTAATAATTACTGTTCTAATATTATAAAATACAGAACAAGTACTAAACAACCAATGACATAAGGTACATTTTTAATAATGACAGTGCTATGGCTACCTTGACTTAACAAAAGCATATTTTCTCCACCTCATGTCCTATAACTTAACACTAAAATTGTCATTGTGGCAACCACCACCCCTCCAATACTGTTATCAAAACCTCTTCTGCCACTACAAAACAAGTATCTTGGTATCTACCCACATATTGCAATTGTGTTGAGAATGCCACTTCCACTAGTCAAAGTACCAGACTCCTCTCAGAGCCCAATCTTGAATGTAGCAAATTAGACACAGAAGTAATTACAAATGAGTGAAAATGGAAACTTTTTCCTTCAATTTCCACCATTAAAATCAATGACTCAAGCACCATACAAGTGCATATGGCAATTTATAGAAAGAGTCCTTATTCCTCATTATTTCTACTCAGTATGAGCAAAATGAGATTCACAATTTGCTGCTGAATGTGAGCTGATGAGCTCACCCATTTGTTTTATTAGTGTGCATTGATCTCAAATCTCAATATATGCCTTAGCATGTACAAAAAGTAAATAAACAAAATTGACAGAACTAAACTGTGGAATCATAAATTGCTTTATTACAATTTCCTAATGCCAGTTTTTCCTACTAAAGCCTACATTTATATTTTCAATTGCCAAGTCGCCTTATAAATGTCATAAATTTAGCACAGCATTCCATCAACAAATACTGCATACTATCTTAATCATGCTCATTTTATCACTGAAATAAATTCCAAAGACAACAAAATAAATGAAATGATCCAAAGTATCTATTTCCTTTGGACCCCAAAGCATGAACCATTTACTCGATTATGTCAGGTTTTTCCCACATTACAAAGACCAAGACACTTTGAAACAAACCACTTAAATCGAGCACTACAAAGCCTTCTGTCCCACATTAGAAAGACGGGAAAAAAAAAACTTTCCTTCGCCATCTTACTCTCCACTGCCAATTAACTAGTGACCAGAAATTTTCGCAGAGAAATGAAAAATATAACTACGTTAAAGAGCAACCCAAAGCCCTAAATCAAGGAAACAAACATAAACCCTAGAAACACACCTGGGTTTGGACCTGGATCTGACACCTCTGGAACAAGGGGTCTCTGAGCAGCGAGAACCGAGGCGAGTGTGGTTTTTAGCTGATCCGGTAGAGTTTCTCTGTATTCTAGAATCTTATGCGCCATTTGCTTCACATCAGACTCCAAGGTCTCCAACTCTTCGGGGCATGGATCTCCTCCGGGTCCACATTCGGAGCTCCGAGCCTCTTCATGGGTTCCCAACTTTTCTCGGAGCTTCTCCAGAGCCATGTTGGGATTTGATGCCAGTGAGGCACAGTGCCAGAGAGTTTGCTTGAGTTGCAGATGGATCAGGTGCAAATTTTTGTGTTCAATTTCTTCTTTCCTCTTCTGGAGGGAGTAGGTCAGGCGGGCTTTGGAGGGTGATTTTGATTTTGATTTAGGAATTTTAAATTTTGAAACTTCAAAATGTTTTGTGAGAGCATGACGACGACGTTTTTTGGTACCAAAGGCTGAGATGGCCGGTTTTGTGCGTAGATGAGCAATCTTCTTTGTGGTCAGAACCTTTATTAGGCCTCGTTTCTTTTTTCTGTTGCAAAAAGGCCCTCTATGGGGCCTTTATTGGATTGGGCCCTTCCAAGAATTAGTTTTTTTCTTCTAAACAAATAGAGTTTAGAAATCCTTCTATTGGATTGGATTGGGCCCTCTATTGGGCCTTTATTTTTTCTAAACACCTATAAAATTAATCTCTTTGGAAGAACATCTAATTAATGTATAACAAATTTATTTTCACCACTAACAGATGGCCACCCAAGTAATATTAGAGTATATATTTGTTTATGTTGTCTTAAGTTCGAATTTCTTACGAAATGTGGGAAAAAATTTCATCAATTCAGCCTAAATAATACTTTAAACAGCTCAATTTTTTTTTTTGTTATATAAGAGCGCAATGCATTAGAAAAATAAGAGAGAAATACATGATGAAAATAAAACCAATGACATCAAATCCTCTAATTCTTATGACTAATGGAGATGTCATTAAACTCACATGTCATTTGGCAAAACAGTTCAATTTACAAACCCTTAATTGTGCAACCTCTACCTATGTATAATGCAATAGTTAAATTTTTTTTAAAAAAAAATTAACAGTGAGGGTATCTTCTTTGTTGACCGAGACTAAGTCCCTTCCTAAGCAATCTTAACTCTTAAGGACGTACTCTTGACATCGACTTAGTGCAAAAAATTTCTTTAGGTGCTGAATCAATGATTCAAATAAGCATTCATTCAATTTTTTAGGGAGAAAAAAAAATGTAAAGTGGGTTATTTAACTTAAATATTCTGGATTATTAACTCTTTTAAGTTTTAACAGTCATTTTACACAATATTTTTTTCTTTTTAAATTTTTGCTTCAGTTTACTTAATCCATGTCATCATAATTCATAACTTAGGTGACCTATGACCAAAAAACAAAAAGAAAACTCTAAAAGTAACCAACCAAGGGGGTTCAACTTCAACACCTACTTTTGAAGGTCTCCTCGGCAGTTGCCCTACCTCCACCAAGCAGATGTATTTTCTTGTGCCCCAAGAATCACTTTCTAGCATTACAAACACAGTCAACAATCCTTCATTTAGTATTACTGTTATAGTTTTACTTGTACCTACAGCAATGGAAAGAATGCTTTCTGCCCATATATCATCAGAAAAACAAAAATGGCTTGGAGAAGCAGGTGCTCAGATTGAATTAAGATCATAAACACCAACTCACCAGAACAAGTGCTGTGAAATTTGTTAGTTTTCACCCCAGATCCAAAATAATCCCTTCTAGAATTTGCAATTGACATGCTCTTCTGGTGCTCTAGTTTGGAACAATCATGGATGCGATGACCAAGCCCACCCACAATATGCACAACCCTTGACGCCACTGGCTTTGGTGATTGCATCAATATCTTCCATTGGATCATTGAGCTCAGCCAATACTGGGGGAATCCTCTGTCTTGCTTCTGGCAAGAGGTGTTTCAGATCAAGTAATATTGTCTCACTCTGATTCTTGTTTATAAATGTTGTCGTGATGCCTGTCTTGCCACATCTTCCAGTGCGTCCAATCTATGGACGTAGTTTTCAATTTCAGCTGGCATGTCATAGTTAATAACATGCTGAATATCAGGAAAATCCAAGCCCTTGGATGCAACATCAGTTGCAACCAACACTTCTTTGTTTCCTGACTTAAAAGCAACACTTGCAATTATCAAGGTTCATTTTTTTTCTTTGCTAACAGTTCCTTCAGTCTCCCAGGAGTGGCAACAACGATATGAACACCCTTCTTCACAATATCTAGCCGTGTTCTCATATCCACTCCACCAATGCAAAGCAATGGCCTGAGCTCTGGATATCCAGCTTCTCTCAAAGGTATCAAGAACTGTTCAACCACTTCATAGGTCTGCCTAGCCAGTTCCCTTGAAGGGCAGATGATCAAACCAAATGGGCCTTCTCCTGGAACAATAGGCATCATAATCTCCTCCCGCAATGCCACCATGATCATTGGCAGTACAAAAAACAGTATTTTCCCCGAGCCTGTAAATGCAATCCCAATCATATGCCGCCCAGATAAGATAACAGGGAGACCTTGCACCTGAATTGGTGTTGGTTGCACAATCCCCTTGGTTTTCAACTTCTTCAAGACGGGCTCGGGAAACCTCATATCTTTGAAGTTCTTGATTGGGGCTATGATATCTTCACCATTAACTATTATATGCCACTGCTTACGTATCAAATCACATTCCTTTCTAGACATTCTTCTCACGTGCAAAGGTGGCTTCCATCCTGTAAGTAAAGGCTCCGTATAAGTGATTCCCTTAGCCAATTCACGAACAGATATAAGGGGTTTTCGATCTGACCAGTTTTCAATCATCTCCTTTTCCTGTTGAACAATCTGCTCTGTTGCACTAATCTCAGGTTGATCCCGTTTCAACTGCGAGGCCTTAACCAGAAAGATTTGGATAATAGTTTAGATTCTAACTCTCATTATTCCAAGTCACTCAGACTAATTAATTCATTATAAAATTTATAAACAGATTAAAATATTAGTAGGTTTTTTTTATTTTATTTTTTTTATAAACTTAAATTCTATCAATAATTTGGAGATGTGAAACATATTTGAAATTAATCCAATTAACAGTGAAGATCAAAGATGGATGAGTTGGAGCCTTGAGAACCCCTTTTATTATAAAAGCTATCCAACCCTTGCAGGGACCGTCAAATATATATGACTGAGTTGAGGATGTATGTTCCTTCTGGGATCCAAACCCGAGCCTTCCCATCCCATTTACATGCTTCATTCCATGCTTTCAAAAATGCCTTCCAAACAACACCAACATAATATATAATTAGCTAACTATTCACTAAAAAGAAAGTCAATTAATTAGTTAATTACCTTAATTAATTATAACAAAAAAGGGGAAAAAAAGTTATTATTCAGTTGCAATATCTAAATGGGCATGGATTAATTACCTCACTATTATCAGTCGCTCGCCATCTGCAATTGCACCATAGTCTTTTACACTAAACTTTATTTTGAGTTCAGCTTCTGCTATCCAAATTAGCAAGAACACCACCATGCAAGCACCCACAAGAAAATGTTTTAGACCCATTTCAATCTTCTTCTTCCTTTTTTCCTTTGAGAAGAGTAATTTATTTGTTATATATGTACAGGAGTATAATTTTATTTTTTGTAGTTTACACCCAAAGTATCTCCACAACCTTTGAATATAAGCTAATTCTTGTTCAGAAAGGGAGTAGGTAAATCACTCATAACAAGCGCGACTCTAAGGATTCGAACTCAGGATCTTTAGCCTAGAATGCCTTGGAGCTCAGTCTGCTTCCACTGAGACAACACCTTGTTAGTATACAGGAGTATAATTTGGATACCTAAAAATGGAAGTTGCTTCGTGCATGGGTTAGCTGAAATATTTTGTTTCTTTTTTCCTAATCTTTTGGACTTTTGATATATGTGGAATTTATTCACTCACTTGATTTTTGTATGAATGCGCTTTTTTTTTATTTTAAAGAATTATTCTAAGGTCAAAACTTAAAACAAAAGAGCATAGAGTGTAAAAAGGATAAAATTTCCAATCATACTCTCAGTATAATTATCATGTTTCAGAATAACTATATATATATAAATGCAAAAATCACATGTTAATGAAATAACTATATAATACCAAAATATCACCTTCTTGAAAAGAATGTGCTTTGGCACTTTTGTTTTGTTTTGTTTTTTCTGAAGTTATGGAACCTGATGGGAATAAACAATTTTTTTAACAAGATTTTGATTATTTAGTTGATGAGAATTCTGAAGAAGATGGAAAGTTGATCAAAGAGTAGAAGTTTCGAGGAGTGATTGCACACAAATTCAATGCTGAAGGGCTCTCAGAGGGAGTATTCAGGGGTTGACTTCTGGCCTACTGAAGTGTGATCACCAAGCTTAAATGTTGCTTTCCATTATGGCTTTAAACTAACTAAATTAAAAAGATTCCAAAAATATAATATCATCATTATAATTTTCAGCAGAAATGTTCAGTTGCAAAAAACAAAAGGATCATGGTATTGATGGATACCATATCTGATTCGAAATTCCAGCAATTCTCACCATGATTTTGGTTCTTTCCCGTTTCCACGATTAAAAGAGGAAAACTACGGCGAAAATTAAAAAAATTAATAATGAATGAAAGAAGGTTTATTATGGCACCACCAAATTTTAGGCTTCATCATGTTAAAAACAACTACACTGTAGATCCTTTTAGAATGTGAATTCCCTACTTATAGTTGAGAGAGAACTTTAGACGAATTTGAATCTGAAGTGATGTCTTAGTAGAGCTGAAGGGCTTGAATCATTAATGATCATGAATCTGTTTCTGAAATTAATTTAGGGGAAGAAAAAAGTATATTAATTTGTTAGGAGTTATTACGTGAAGGCCTAGGAAGTTGTTCAAGTAATACTCTGCTCAATTTTGATGCTAGAAATAAGAGGACTCGAAAAATAAGTTAAAAAATCACTTGATGTAGCCTAATTATCACTAACCTCAAAATATCTTTTTTCTATTAATTTTTTAATGCTGATGACAATTTTACAATAATATTTGCTAAACACTTGTTTGTTAGGTTATATAGGAATGTGCTAGAGAAAGAAAAAGAGAGTACATAGCAGAAATAACATCTATGATATCAAATATTCTAGTTCTTATGACATCAAACACTAAACCCACAAGTGCCACTTTATCAAATATGTAATTCACAATAACGTCTGTAACATTTTTACCAAACAATATTCTAGATCAGGTGAAAATTTGAAACATTATGTCCTATCTCAGTCACAATGTCTTTCCAGGTAAACAATCCCTTCCCAAATTTAAAAGACATCTGTATTGCAATTGCTAATCAAACTTGAAGTGTTTCGCACAAGAGGCTAGATGGAGTAAAATTTTAAACCATCCACCCCTGGAAAAAGTAAGGGAAAACAAAATAAAAATATAAATAAGAAAAGAAAATCACATAGCTCCTGTGTGTTTTCAGCAGTTCATAACTTGGATTTGATGGGTGAATTTTCTGTTTTTGCCTTCCTAACTAGACCTTCTTGAACCACTGATGCAAGAAGCTGCAAGTGCATGAACGGGAACACTGTAAGACAGCTTGGACAGGGGGATCTTTAGGTAATAACCATAATATAAGAAAATAAATACGCGAATAAATAAATAAAATGCAGAAGGCGAAGAAGGGTTGAGAGAATAAGAAAGTCCCTTTTAGAACTGCATTGCACCAGGGACTGGTGAGGTAAGGGCTGAAGAGATATGATTTCTTTTTTTGGTTACATGACACTGCATGGAGGTTCAAACCCCTAACTTTGTGCAAACTACCCTAACCTCTGACTACTAAACTACACCTAGTGGCTTGAAGAGATATTATTTAGTAACCCCTTACCTCTCCTTTCTGATTGAACATATTGCCTGTGACAGAGCCACGTGCATTATAGGCAGAAGGGCTGTGGATCTGTAGTATAAACTGGATGCATTAGCAACATAAAAAGAAATTAGAAATGAGAATGAAACACTTTTTGAAACTTACCACAAATAGCACCCACTCATCAGCTCTTAAAGGCCGGTGGAACCACATGCTGAAAAGGAAATTGAATTAGGATTTCATATAAAGCAAGGAAGCAAACTACTAGCTTGAGAACTTATAAGGTATGCCTCATATGTTAATGATCAAATTAACCATCATGCAAACCAATAGGACTCAGATACTTACGCATGGTCCAGACTCACAGAACGTGTCTTCAAACCCCTCCCACGGTGGGGATTCAAACTTACTTGAAGAAATATTAGATCTGAAGTATATGCCACCACACACCTGCAATACAACCATGCCAAGAACTTATGAAAGGCCAGAAATCAGTAGTCTTTCCTGGAACCTCGGGAAACGTCTATTTGAGTGTTTGAGTATATCAAGTGATTGTCACATCACCACTCATAGACAAGCCATATTTATCCACATGCAGGTTCACTATAACTGCATTGTGGTGCAACCAGAAGAATTTTCTAGAAATTTCCATTTGCATAAACTCCAACTAATCATTTTAGGGAGGAGGGTTTTCCAGAGATAAGACAAATTTTAATATAAAAACACACAACTATTTAAGTCGCTGCAGAATTACAAAGACATTGAACTACAGGGTCGAAAAGCTTTTCTTTTTTCTTTTCTCCCCACTACTTCACTTTCTCTCTCCCAAATGCAAAACAAACCTACAATTAACTGCATTGCAACTTAATTTTTATGTTCCCACATCAGTAAAAGCTCTTCCAAGTTCATGCATTAATAAATTACTGATTCCGCTCAAACAATTCAAGAGCCAGAGATATCTAGTAGATTATTACCTATGCAGGGCCTGATCATCAGAGAGTTTTCCTTTTGCTCTAAACCAGTATCTCAGACTGCCAAAAAAGTTAACAGGTTCAGGTGGCATAGAAAGAAATATAAGGTCTGTATTTTGCATCAAAAGACAAGCATAAATGTAAGCAAACAATGGCAGAGACAGAATCATGCTAACCTAGGAGGAGATTTGGTCTGATTCGTTGAAGTCTTAGGCTCACAGAACCGTATCTCTATAGGCCATGGGATGAATTCTTTTGCAGCCACCTTGTTCCGGTAAGTTCTGAATCAAAAAATTTAACATTATGGGAAAGAAATCCTCATACAAATTAAGACAAATACCTCATTTTTTACATCTACAATAAGGTGAAAAAGCCTCAAATCATATAAGTGGAGATGGCATACACCCATTCAAATGACTCTCATTGCTAAAACTAAACTTCTGAATGATATTATATAACACGTTCCTTATGTAGTCACTCTAGTAAAATCGTTCAGTGCTTATGTAATCTTGATTGCTACAATACATACAGACATCAATACACAAGAAGAGCTAAATAAAACAAACATAAAAATACGTAATTTAATGGCGAAAAGGCGTCTAATATACCTGCAAAACATGATAATATAACAACTTCCTAGCATAAAGCAAAATATACTTGATTCACCATGAATCTTACCTTGGAAGACGAGGGTCTGTAAGGCGTGTTTCCCGTAGCTCTTCCATTGACAGAAGCTATAACAGATAATACACTTAATAGTTTAAGATCCACAACAGCAAGTTGGAAAATCTTAATGAATATTAACTTGTTACTTGCCGTATCTGGAGCAGGGACAGATGGCATAGCCACTTCCTGGTGGTCAAACCCTAATTCTTCTTTCTGTAAAATTAAGGTATTAGCAATGTTACATGTGCTGTGGAGATTATAGCAGATTTCCATAACTAGAGTAAAGCATACATGTAAAAGGAACAGAAATCAGTGACAGTGACAACAGCCTAAATAGAAAGTTGCATGAGTCATATGATATTATGCAGTCACAAGAAAACTGATAAAACCCAAAGGGAGATTTTTAACGGATTAAGATGCTTCAAATTATGTAACCACATTACCATAATCGAAGGAATACGTCTATAAAGTTCCATCTATTCAACCTTGTGTGAGGTCATGAGCTGCCCAACAACCATTTCATCTTTTATATCTAGTGTCATATTCTCAAAACAGATACTAAAAACACCAGATAGGTAAATGATAAAGGGGGATGAACAGAGTTAGTACATTATCTAATATTTTATCTCCTTTAAGGTCTTTGCCACCCTGCTAATAAACTCAAAAGCCTATAATGGCATGAGAGCAAGTACAAATTCCTTCATATCACAATCATAATTTTTTCAATTCAAATTTCTTTGAAACCTTCATTTCAAGATAGAACTAGGCCCTACTTTGCTGACTTGACCATCAAATCAGTAGATTAGTCTTACTGTGAAGTTATACAACTGCAGTATCCCAGATGGCCTTCCAAAATATGTCTGTGTCCTATAATTCCAGGTAGTGCTAAACTATATTGTTAAACTAGAATATCATAATTTACTCCTAAAACTTGGCCTTATAGATCATATTTCATTTTGAAAAAAAAAAGAGAAGAAGAAAAGAATATGTTAAAAAAGAGAGTACAAAACATAGCCCATGTTAACAGCTGGATAAACAAACAAAGCAGAGAGATCATAGATTATAACAAACTAAAAATTGACAAAAAAAAAAAAAAAAAACTTTTTTCTAAGTCAAGAAGAAAATAAATTACTTGGAATGAAGCCAGCAAAGTGAATATGACATTTCCCTTTTGAATTGCATCCACTTTCCTTGTAGCAAAGCTCTTTCCATCACGGAGACGGTCAACTCGATATATAATTGGCACTGCAAAAGAAATATTTACACAAGTATCAATTTTTAATTTTATCAGCTATATGAATGATGATAATGAAATGTACATGTAACTTTTGACACAAAATCACAATGCATACATTGTATACTTTACTCAAAAATGAACTGTTATCATAAATCACTGAAACTACAGGATTCAATTCTCTAGAAGAATCAACAGAAAGTCAACATGAAAACGTAACTTAAATGTTATTCTTCAGAGAAGATAAAAGCCAAGGTCCTAGTATCCTTGATGACCAAAAAAGATATATATATATATGCCAGCATCAACTTTAGCTGATGATCCGTGGAGTTCTTGAAAATACTTGCTGCTTGAGATGGAAAGATGGGCACTGATCATTAACTCAAGTACCTGTTCTATGCACAGTTTTACACAAAATTTGGTTNCAGCTATCCCTTAATTTCCTCCCTTAATATCCGGGATTTCCAACATATATGCCAGCATCAACTTTAGCTGATGATCCGTGGAGTTCTTGAAAATACTTGCTGCTTGAGATGGAAAGATGGGCACTGATCATTAACTCAAGTACCTATTCTATGCACAGTTTTACACAAAATTTGGTTCTTGTGGATAATCTACATATTTGTCTTGTGCAGCTTATTCGCAGTACAACATGTTCTAACAAAAGCAAAGCAGTTGAAGATATCCCACCAAAACAGATATGTTAGCTGGTAAGTGAAGCTGGTAAGAATCAGGGATTCAGGATTTATCAGGAAATAAGAGGACAATTCCTAAATTAATAACTAGACAAAATAAGGGTTCAGATCATCTGCCACTGCAAATCATAAATAAAAGAGGTGAGAACTAGCTTATACAAAGCAACTTAATGGATGGATGGTGAAAAGAAAATTGAAGTTTAAAGTTTCCAGCTTATGCAGGCAAAATGGAGTACACACATCATGTTGAGAAACGAAGCAAAAAGAATAACAAACGGGAATTACATCAGAGCATTGTCATCAAATGCTAGCAATTCAAAGTATACTTACTGTTAAAATCCCCCACAAGAAGAAAATAAGCATGCAAACTATGAACAACCTTGAGACAATCAACAGATTTTGATGCTGCAGCCAGTGCCTGCATGTTACCTATTTTATTATAATATTCTATGTCTAGAAGCTGCAGCTGACATGATCAGCATGATGTAATATGAAGAATAAAATAAAGTAGTTTTATCCTACCTGTCCAATGAACTGTCCCCCAAACACCTTCCCAAATTTTGGAGCATCTGCTGGGGTGATTCCTCGGAAAAGATCTACCTTTAGAAGAGAAACAACAGAAAGACATTAAGCTGAATTTCAGGGTATAAAGCACGTTATTATCAAAAACACATCGCTCAATTATATCAATATCCATATAGATAAAGTGATAAAGACAACTTTATGGTTAGTTCTGTAAGAAACCTAAGAAAGAAAGGAAACAATTTTTTTTACCCAACCCAAATTTGAGTTCTTGAGTCTTATACCAAATCAAATTTTTTTCCTTTTTTTCCTTAGTAGCATATATTTCTTCATAATATCAGAATATATTTACTCAAGAAGAATTATATCATCTTTATTCTTTACTTTGCTTTCCTCCTTTTATTTCAGGTAAAAAACTACTATTATATATAATTTTTCATCTTGAATCATATGCATCTATTTTCTGCAAGTCATTTGTGGAAGATGCATCAGGACCCAAGAAGATGAGTAAGAGTATGATAATATAAGCAAGCAAAGTTGCTGACATATAACGTTATTGCTAGCATGGACAATCTGTCTGTAAAATGCTTTATTATGTAAACATTTGAACAAAAAATAAAGAAACCATAATGACATAAAAAAAGAAAAGAAAAGAAAGAAATAACCTCTATGGGTTCCAAGTGCAATATTTGCTCAATGGATGAGCATGTCTCAGGATTCTTTTCTGCACTCCAGAGAGACTTTGGATGCAGCAGAGTTGAGTGCTCATGAGGCAGCACTAAGCATGTCAGCTGCCATGGCAAACAACAGAAAGTCACTACAGGAGTAAAATCCATACCAATCAAAGATGCCTCTCAGGTGCTTGCACACTCAGCCAAAGTTGTTGAATTTGGAAAGCAGTAGGACAAGAAACTATAAAGGCACCTTAGACAAAGCAACAACATCTGCATGGTGAACTGCATTTGACAAACCTGCAAGTTGAAAGTTCACATTATTCTTCTGTGATTATGATTAAAAAGCAATTCAAGACAGAACAGAAGTTATGCACTATAGTTAAACAAGATCATCTTCAATTTATCCAAAAAAAGAAGCAAAGAAAGAAAGAAGAAAGAAAACATAACAAGTGGGTTCTGACACCAAGTAAAAGAATGATGAATACGCCAAACATTAAAGAAAGCATGCAACCAAAAACTTCACAAGCCTTTCCAGGATACTTTTGAGCAACCATATACAAGAAAGATCTAAGCTTTCTAGAGGACCGTAGCCTCAATTGCATGATCAGAATGGCAAATTTGAACTAAATGGAATATTTGGAGTGCAACAGAAGAGGTGATATAATGATCAATAATTAAATCATGATGACACAAAGCGGCATAACAAGCAGCCCAAACAATAACGTGCAACTTTGAAGCATAAGAACGAAGATTACTACCATAACCAAAATAGTCATATCTTTTCAATTGGAATTCTGGACGGTTTTCATCATTGACATCAACAGATCCAACAACCTCAGCCTGTAAGCCAGGAAACAGGACTTTAGAGCACAAAACTGTCAAATTTGGAATGTTGACATTAAAAATAAGCATACCTCTCCTTCCCATATGAAGTAAATTCCATCCGCAGATTCATCCTCATGAACAACATAATCTCCTCGCTCTACACAAAAATCCATTAAACATGAATTAAAAACATCAATATATATATATATATATATATATTCCTTTGTACTTCATTTTTCTCTAAATGAAAGATGACCTCTAAAATGCAGTAAAAAAGCACCAAATAGGGATGTTAGACATAAGCTACTGTCTTCTTCTCGTTTAAAAATAGTGTTGTAAATGGGGATATATCATATATGTAAAAGATAGGGAGTGAGGGAGAGCTGACAGACTTTTTTCTTTATATCTGTTTTTCTGACAGACTTTTTACATAATGTACAGGTTCTCCTGTGTGCTTTGTTTGTTTCATGAAATAAATCCTGATTCATCAAAAAAATTGCTTAGGAACGAAAACGTAACGAAATTCTCCAATCATATATTTAGGTACTTCATTGCATAAAATCTAATTCAACAGAAATGATGCCAAATTTTCAAATTTAAGATTTACCGTAGTGTTTGACAAACACAAGTTCAGCAATTTTTCTTAGAGACGGGCTGGGAAGCTTCTGCAGTAGAGGAACGCAACCCAGAAACTCAATTACTGCAAAATCAAGAACAATCATAGATCACTGCAGAAATTCAAACACATCAAATTGAATAATAATTATAATAATAAAAAATGCAAAATGTCTAAGGCTGCTTTTAGTCCTAGCAGTTCTTATCCTTTTGGTTGCTGTGAAACTGCTCAAACAGAGAAAAAATTCGAAGTAGGGGTAATGATGTTAGGCTTTTGTCGATATTTTCCAGCAGATTCCCAGCAACCAAATGGAGTAGTAGTAATGATGTTAGGCTTTCTCTCTGGCTCACCTTCGTCCTTGTCCATCACAAAGCAAGAATCCAATTTCCCACACAGTCTTGGGAAGAAACTAGCTCAGAATCAACGAATGTAACCTTTGTCAACATTACTACATTATTGGAAGAACCAGTTGAGATCCGTACGTAGTGGTGTATCGTAAAAGCGTGGACCCAACTGGATTTGGCTAATAGCGGTCGCAGTTGCAGTGGAAAATATCAAATTAGAAGGACACGTGGCAATTAATAGTGTTCGGAATTCTTACCGGAAAAAAAAAACAAAGGATGAAAATTGAGGAGAAATAAAGAGTGAAAAATAAGAAGGATGAAAAAGTGGGGGAAAAAGGACGTGGGTTCCACTCAAAAATGATCTTTTTTAATATGAAGAGAAAATTAAGAGAGAGGCGTTGGTTCTATTTAGACGAAAAATAACATATTGAGTCTTTAATAAAACGTTACCAAGCAACACTTATTATTAAGTGGTTTTTCTCATTATAAATTAGCAATTTTTCTTTTCCTCACTTTATACCCTATCAAACGAGAAAATAATTTATTTCCATTTTTTTAAAAAAAAATTATTCATCCAAACATTAAGAAAGAAAACATTTTCTGGTCACTTTTCTCTCCCCAACCAAAGAAAGCATTAAAGTTAAGATAAATAAATTCCTTGCACGTGTATGTAGCACCTCCTTGTGACACATGTGTAAAATTAAAAAATATCATTTAATTATTTTTTATATTTTATGCATATTTAAATATAATAATTATTATGCTGCCTTGTTAAAAATAATAATTTAAAGGTTAATAAATCCACGTAAAATTTAATAGAAATGCCCTTAAACACTTTTCTACAACTCATAATTAAGTAATATTAAAATTATCTTTAAAGTTTTATTAAAAAAATTCAAGTTTTTTGAGTAGTTCAAAAATTATTTATCAGAATTTTTGTCCCCCCCGCCGCGTCCTCCTCTGATTTTCTCTATTTTTGTCTTCCATTTTGTATATACGGAGGCCCACCTTGTCCATCTATCTCTACCTTTGTCATTTTTCTGCTTTACGTGCTTGTTGTGTACTTGTATTTCTCGCTCAAAGTTTTCTATATTCCTATCAACACCAAAGAGGCTAGAAAATGGCTGAGAGAAACTCAGATAGATCACCAGGCATGTAAAGCTGCTGCGGCCAGGGTGCCAAGAACAAAACATAATTTCTGAATGTGAAGTACAAAACTTTCTTTTATTTCGTACACTGTCATAACAATAAATTACAAGAGAAAGCCACCATCAAATGTTTCATCATTTTAAAAAGAAAACCTTCAGCTCAACAACTAGTCTAACAACATAATTAAATTACATCAGCATTATAACTGAAGTTGGTGTATCCATTGCCAAACAATCAACCATCTCATAGACTTCCCTTTCATGGCCACATACTGAATAGCTGGCAAAGTAGAGTATGCCTGGTAAAATTAACAAATGATAGAAACCCCTTGAAATATAAAGTAAATGATAAGTAAAACTAACTTGCACCTATTATCTGAAATTTGTATTTGAGTGAAAGCAACCAAATAACTGCTCAGAAATCCTTTGCATATATATACTGAATCAGATTTGGAAGAACCCAAATCATTGTGGACTTGACAAAAGATTCATCACAGCAAAGGAAATAATGACAACTAAAAGATCAGGTAAATTAACAATCAACACCTTCAGAAAGCACCCACCAGTATAATTTATTATGAATGTACAAGCAATATGAAGCCAGCCACTTACTGTGGATAGCGATAGAAATATGGACAGCAACTCTTCATTGTGCATAGTCAAAGGCAGGTTCTAACTCCACTTTTTTACTTAAATCACAAAAAACTCTAGTAATAGACAACTAATTGACAAATATGGAACAAACTCCATTGAAATCAATTTACAAATCATTCACAAACAATTCTGAAGACAACATTTGGAGGTCAAAATGGAATAGATTTTGGTACAATTTGACCAAGTTCCAAAAGAATACTATGCGGTTAACAACTTCTCTATTAGTAGAGAGCATGGAGTGCCCGCATTTCAACAAAGTAGAAAAGGCAATATACCTTTTTGGGTTTTTTTATTGCCAAATCTCAACGATATATTCAACCTTTTTAATATTATAGTATCAACTCAAAAGGGGTTCTAATGTGACTTTTAACAATTTAGGCTCCTTTTCAATAAAGATCCCACTTGGATGAGCTTGCCTTTGGCATGTAAAAGCTTATTCAGTGTCATAAGCACTTACAAAAACTTCTACATTTGAGTGAGCTTATTAATAAATCCTACAAGATCCAAATAAGTTGCTAAACTTACTTTTAAGTGAAATTTACAGCTTATGCTGACAAGCTGAGTACAATTCATATTGTATGACACATATAATAAGTTGGTTGGAGAGAATTGTAGGGGAGAGAGCAGAAGGGAATTAATGTGCTGGGGATTTGGGCCAGATACACTACACTCTCCTTCCCTTCCCATTTCTCCAATCAAACAGTGTTTTAAGCACATGATCAACAGCCCATCCAAATTGGATCAAACATGTAGAGTGTCTTCTAATCTAAACCCAAGATTTTAGGGCATCACATTAAATACCATTTAATAGATTGCCCTAACATCTAGGGCCTAGATAAAAAGAAATTATGAATAATTAGATCCTTACTGCATTTCATCATGTCCCTTAAATGACAATAAATCAATGTTCTTATATGAGCTTCTCATGCCATACAAGAATTTGACAGGTAATTTCTTATGTGTTTAACCATCCTATTTGAATTATAATTGTATCAGAATTCTCCATTCTCAAATGCTTTTTAAGCACCAATATAAAAGTTATACAATTTTAATGCTACAACATTCAAGTCAAGATTAATTTTAGTATACTTGATCTACTAAATGAGACCCATCATTTGGTTGTCATGGTGCTTTTAATGCTGTCCACATGACTCACAACAGATCGAAACATTATAACAATAGAGAACTCATTTATGACAGTTAATTTTTTATGTGCAGCATATACAAAAATAGAATACCAAGAACTTGAATCAAACTCTGAAACTCTAGTGGTTGACTTTCTTTTCTTCTTCCTTTTTTTTTTTTTTTCTATGAGCATGGTGCATAGCCATATCTACACAAGAATTCTAATAATTATGTGAAGACATGCCACATCAAACACATTAGAGACTACAATATGATGAGTCCCACTTAGTAGATCAACTACACCGAAAAATCACCTCCATTTGGATTTTAGCAATAAATATTGGATCTAATCTGATCAACAATAAATATATAACTAGCGCCTTTCAAATCCTTTTCAATTAAATATAAGATGAATTAGGCATTGTGTGCCATTAATGTTAATAACTGAATCTAACTTGCAGCACTAAAATTTGATCTACCCTCAGTGCCTCACCAACACATTGAGAAAATGAAGGAAAACCAGTATTTCGATGCATCTTCAAATAACTTCACTTTTCAAACCAGATTTTTAAATTATTAGTTGAAATGCCCATATGATAGTAGATCCAACTTTTAGCTTTTAACACAAAGTAGCATGAACATGAAGCTAAACAAAAAAATGAGTCCTAAAATCCTATAACCCTTCATTTCAGACTTGCATTACACTGATTCACAAAATGACAGGACAGGACAGGACAGAACAACGACCACATAACAAGCACAACAAATGTCAACCAAAACTAAATATAAAATGGTCCTCATACATTAACTTCCAAGGTAACTAAATGGAGAACATGTAAACCAAGGGCAAGGTAAAAACTGCAAAAGTAAAAGAGAAACAACATTCAGAACCCAAGAATTTTGCTCCTATAAATCCAAATCCATTATTAATACTATTGTTTAGCGAACCCCAATATACAGAAACTTACCATAGTTGCCAGGTTCCTCCCACTTAATACTTCATTATGCCTAACAAGGATATCAAAACGCAGATTCTAACCTTCCATTAACACACTAACTAAACAGAACAAAAGCCAACAGCCAAACATTGATAATTGCAGTAAAATAATAAAAACCAGAATCAGTGGAAATCAAATGGCAAAGCATGAACCAGAATCACAGAAGCATTATTATAAATGACAAAAGATATAATCAACCCAAGACTAAGTTTAGCTTGGCCAGATGCATAAAGGAAGGCGAATAAACGAATATACACTCCTTCCACTAAAACCAGCTCAAGTCACAAAAGCATGTCCAAATGGATATTGTATTTTCAATTTTCAAAAGAAAATTCAAAGACTAAAACCCACATTTGACATCCTTAATTATCCCAACAGTTTAATAGAGTAAGCTGCAACACTTCATAGTTCATACACCCCATTAATTTGTATGTATTCATATCAGTAACAAAATCTATAAAACCCAATAGCACAGAATTATTAGAAAAAAGAAAAGAAAGAAAAAATCTAAGCTTCATAGTAGTTCTACTGCAACAAAAAGAAAACAACTAAAAGCTTGATGATAAATGCATCACCAAACACTTTTCAACTTGAATTTCCTGTAGAATCCTCAGACAAATTAGCAGATTTAGCTATTTTGGTGAAGACGGTGGAGTAGTTAGAGCAGAGAGAACTTGCCAGTAACCAAAACGAGTAGGGTTTGGGACTCTTCTTACTTAGGCATTTAAACGCGAAAGGAATCGGGTCCAGTTATAATAACTAATAAGCGCCAAGCGGAGACTAGCGGACCGGTCTCTGTTTCACAGTTTCACTTCCGGTTAATTTTTTGGAGGTAAACGGAGGCCATTTTCCCCCCTATTTTTTGTGGTTGCTATCCTATCTGTACCAGAATAAACACTTCTTTGAAATGCAAGAACAACGAGATATAAGAGAGCGTGTTAAAAAACATAATTTTTTGAATTTTTTTAATATATTTTTTATGCACTTTCTTGTATTAAGTCATTTTTGTATTTTAAGAAAGTGTTTGGGTGATTTAATTTTTTTAAATCTTTGTAATAATACAAAATTCATTGAGTAGCAGTAGCACTACCCTTAAAAATGATAGTTAGCAAGTATCTCTATTTTTTGTATAAAGAACAATTGTAAGCATTTAGTGCATAAATTTTTTATACTTTTGGCAATAACTCTGAATTCAAACAGAGAACCAATAAATCCTTAAGACGACTACAATGTTACTTAAATACAAGTTATTTAGTGCATGGATTAATTATGAAGAAACAGATTCTATTAAAAAAATTTAATTTGGGGTCAAATTAATTTTTAGAAAGTTAATTTATTGTTTAAATATATTTTTTGCCAAGTGATTTAATAATAGTTTTTATTTAATTTGTATCTAAAAATACTTTAAAGCACTGAATTATTTAAAAGGATGTGAAGCATTTTAAATATTATTTTGAATAATAAATTAAACCTAATTGATCAAAATACATACAATAGTTTCTAAAAAAAATTAGAGTAAAATTAGAAACTTCATGGAGTTACTTTCACTTGAAAACCTTTTCATATATTTAAAATGATGAAAAGGCTTTTGCATTATTTTAGCAAATAAGAGTAAAAGTCTCACAAAATTTATTCTGGCCTTTCAGAAACTGTTTTGACGTGGGCAAAAATAAAATCCAAACATATACTTTCTTTTTTTTTAAAAAAAAAAAAAAAAGAAGACAACTTTTCAGGGTTAGACTTATAAAATTAGTTTATCGTACCAACATGAATTTTTTTCATTTTATTTCTGTAATGCCAACTTTATTATTTAATTATAAAAAAGAATATATTATAGATATTTTACAATAATATATAATAAATCATTTTTAAACTACTTCAAATTTATATCAATTTTATATGTGTGTGTGACTATTTCAACTCATTTAATGAGAAAAATGATTTAAGTTAAAATAATGTTTTACTGAAAGTAATATGTGATTTTACTTTTCCTACAATGTCAGTTACTAGTACAATTTAAAATAACTAAAAAGCAACAGTATATTGATGAAGAAAATAAAAAAAAAATCAATTCAATATTAATATCCAAAATGGGGCAAACATATTATTACAACACTCAAACATAATATTTAAGATGATTCAAACGTAGCCATGAACAAGGTTAATAATTTTCCATCCCGAGCAACACCATCCTGCAACTGCAAGTAGACAAAATTCAAGGTTAAGATATTCTAGAAAGAGAGAGAGAGAGGGAAGAAGAAGGTCAAGAAGAAGGTCT
The DNA here is from genome assembly GCA_003255065.1 of Cercis canadensis. NCBI lineage: Eukaryota > Viridiplantae > Streptophyta > Magnoliopsida > Fabales > Fabaceae > Cercis > Cercis canadensis. The sequence goes on from QAOA01002231.1 coordinate 209,313, forward strand.
AGCAACATTGAAAAAGGTTCAAAATGACACAAGTTCTTTGATAACGCATGCAGTTGCAGAGGCATTTGTTAACAAAGATGTTTTAAGGAATTTTCCCTGTTCAGGTTGTAAAAATTTCTGAAATATCTCCTACTTCTGGAAAACATTCTTGGCACTAAGCTACTTGAAGAGGACAAGGTTCACTTCTAAAAGGTGAATGCTAGATCATAGCGATAAAACTATCATGCAGGAAGGACTTTGTAAATTTCTATCCCTCACTAAGGGAGCCAATTGGCCCAATTCTGGCGTTAAACAAGCATAGAATTCTTAATTTCCATTCATCTTTTTCAATTAAAAAACAATAAACTTACATTGTTAAATAGAAACCAAATGTTCACATAAACCAAGTGCTAATACTTAGCATCATCAATTACTCAATGATTTCACAACTGTAGCCAGATCATTAGCCATATGAGAATATGCATATAAAAAATATAGGATATAAGTTAAACATAGAGAAGTAAATCCTTTCTTAATAGAACATTATGCTATTTATAGATCAGCAATTTAAGACAATGCAACTGTGTCTCATGAAAAGTAATACTTTAATAGTTCGGCATAACTCTACCTTCTCCCCCCCACCCCCACATCTCTCTGCTTTTTCAAACCCATTTCATACTTCTTTTACTAACTGTTACAGGTCAACTTTTTCCATCTCTCTCTCTCTCTCTCTCTCTCTCCCCCCCCCCCCCCCCTNCCCCCCCTCTCTTTCTCTCTCTTGTGTCTCTGCATGAATATAACAGTAGCAGTCTCATGAGTCCTTTATCTTCTGTCTCTGCATGAATAGAACAGTAGCATTAACAATAAAAATTCCGAATATTTCAATTTACCATAAAATACCAAACAGTAACACTTTTTTGAGAGCACTTCAACAGTACAGTTCCTTTGCGATTATTCAGCTGCCTCCTCTCCAGCAGCTGATTGAGTTCTGCGGCCTATAATGCATACAGAAAACCAAACAAGTATCTGTAATCATGGAGATAAATTAAGAAAGGATCTCAATTTGTTCTTCTGATTCTTTGCCATTTGTCCCTTTCCTTTTGTACCTATTCACTTATAGACCGGCAACAAGTCCTTAGTACAAGTGAGTTTGTTCATGGTAACGTCATACATCTGGATATGCCAAAACTGTGACTACAGCAGGCAGATTTCCACCATACATATTTTTTTTTTTTTCAAAAAATGACAGTGTGTGCTATTAAGATGTCAATATTTTGTGACACATTCAACACAGATTAGGACAAAACCTTCTAAAATGCAGTTAAATCATAAAGCTTTATGCAGATTACGCCCTCCCATTTTAGAAGAGCAGGACACAGAATTTGTAAAGCAATTCTTTTAAGAGATCGACATCTTCACCAACATTTCTACTCTCAAAATAAACAAATTTGCCCTCCCTCCTCCATTTTAGGGTGCAAACAATATCTAGCATCAATGTACAACTATCATCACAATCAATGATCTCTGCACTTTATCCAAATTCTAGTGGCTTCTTTACATTGGCGCGAAAAAAGGAACATGATTGAAAAATGGCCAAGTCTACAACATCAATGACACAAAATGGGCACAGATGCAAAGGTCATTAAATGGCTGAAATTAAGTCATACGTACGTTCCAAATATCATGACTGAATATTAACTATAAATGGTTAATTGTATTTTGGCCCAAAAAAATTTATGTATTTACTTGTGTTTCCCACTAATCAAAACCACAAATTTTTTACTAACCAAAGTTTTTTCTCTTCTCCTCCCTTCATCATTCCCACACCCCTTCTTCTTCTTCATTTTCTTCTCTTCACTTCACACACAATTTTGTTTAGAGGCTGGCGCCACCGAATACGAAGTACCCATTTTCCACTTCCATCGCCAGCTACCTTTGCTTATTTTCCTGCCAATATCTCCTCTCTTATCCTTCCTCAGGCAACCAAATTGAAATCCTTTTCTAGGAAGCTCCTCGGAGTTGCTATTGCTGTTGTTCTCGCTGCCATCATTGTTGTCGGTATTTCCACTTTCTTCTACTGCCGGCGGAGGAGGAAGCGTTACTCTGCCGATGAGAAAATAATTTCATCTTATTAAACAAATAATTTAAAGTTACAAAACTCATAAAGTAAGAAATTAAAAATGAGGTCAAACTATAATTTAATAAAACTATTAAGGTACAATGTNGCCAACTACCTTTGCTTATTTTCCTGCCAATATCTCCTCTCTTATCCTTCCTCAGGCAACCAAATTGAAATCCTTTTCTAGAAAGCTCCTCGGAGTTGCTATTGCTGTTGTTCTCGCTGCCATCATTGTTGTCGGTATTTCCGCTTTCTTCTACTGCCGGCGGAGGAGGAAGCGTTACTCTGCCAATGAGAAAATAATTTCATCTTATTAAACAAATAATTTAAAGTTACAAAACTCATAAAGTAAGAAATTAAAAATGAGGTCAAACTATAATTTAATAAAACTATTAAGGTACGATGTTATTATTAGAAAGATCATATGCCTAAGTTGCCCATCAAACCATTATAGCCATTTATTAAGTCAAGTAGATGATTGAATGGTGATTTAGTAGTCTATGCACTGGTGCTCATTTTGTGTCATTGGTATTGTAGACTTGAGTCTTGAAAAATATGTTAGTTACCATTTTTCTTCTGAAGTTTTCCAAATAAACGCTTCAAACAAAGGCAATAGTTGATACATATACCAGAGGTAATTTTTGTTATTATCATTAAGGTCTTGTAAAATAAAACAATGAATTACAATTCAAATGCTAACAAAAAGTAACATAAATGAATTTTAAAAAGAACATTATGAGCTCTGCTTTCAAGCATTAAGTTGCTATTCTAACATCAGAGTTACTTCTTTTTGGTCTTGCTAGCATCACATATTGTCAAAGCATTCCATGATAGTGGAAGAGTTTAGACTAGTGAACGTCAAGTCATACACTCCCGCTAGTTCATCTCCTTGTCCTTGATGATAAGTCAGCTGCAGAATTGAGGCGAAAATTGGCTAAAACTTCAGCTTTCTCTCAGCTGGCCTCGTCATCACCAGGCACTTTCCACGGATTGTCTTCACGTGCTCCACAATCTCTTTGGTCAGCTGAGATTGACTACAGCCCGCTTGATTATGTGGGAAGAAGAAGAACATAACCGACGGTGAACTTCAAGAACCAACGTTCAAAATCTTCCCAAATACAGGTAATCTTGAACCCACCGCAGTTAATTTATTTATACAGAGAAATCGTGGTCGGATACACTCAATATTTGTGATTGCAATTGCAAGTGAAATTTCATGATGAAAGACGAAGAACATATAATGATCCATATACCAGAAAAAAACTACAGCATCATCAGTGGTGTCGAATCCAAAGCTTTTGTAACACTCCAGCTTGAAAGTAATATATAACCAACAAAATAGAACTGCTAAAACTTTGATGAGAGATGCGTCACCAAGCAGAGGGAGGAATCACTTAAAAAATATATTCCCAGCCACCAAACAGTTTCAACTTGGATTCCCAGTACGATCCTCGAACTGAATCAACAGAATTCGAACACAGATTTAGCACTCTGAACTCTGAAGCATTGAGAAAGTAGAGCTTCACTTGGTGAACGGTGTGGCATAGCTGACGGCTGACGCAGAGATTGACAGTCACACCCAAAATGGTTAGGTTATAGTTTCGTCATTGGTGGCTGTACTTGGCCACTTAACTATTTAAAGAACAAAGAAAACGGGCTCGGGTTGCAATTCCGCTTCAGGTGTGATGGGCCGGAGTGAAGGCTTATCTGTCAGTCAACTTTATCTTTCTCTTTTGCTTTTTGTTCGTGAGTGGAGAAAAATGAAAAAAAAAACAAAACAAAACAAAAGGAAAACAATGTTTTCAATGAAAAAGGTGGAAGAAACTAAACAGAAAAATAAGGTGTATTTATTAAAAATAAATATATTTTAATTATTTATTTATACTTAAAATTAAATTTTATAAAATTTAAATGTAATAAGGCCTTTTTTAATTGATAAGACAAGAAATACAAATAAAAGATTAAAATTTTCCTTTATAATAGAGAAATAAAATAAGGTTCTATTGGGCTGTTTAAGTTTATAGCTATATTAAAAAAATCCATGTTCTAGATGTGTTTTAGTAAAGAATTTTTTCAATAAAAAAAGTCACTAGAAAAAAGTTTAAAACAAATACTCTGAAGTTTAGATTTAAAAAAAAAATAGAGAAGTTTGCAGATGTAGCAAACATTATTTGAAATTATTAAAATATTTATTAATATTACGTAATTATTATTATTATTATAAAATATTTATGTATAAAATATATAATTATTTTATTTAATATATAATTATTAAATTTAACTACAAACATAATAAATATATATATATATATATAAATAAAATAATCACATAAAACTAATAAATATTTTAGCCATTTTATAGCATGTGGCAAGCACTCCACTAAATTTCAGAATTGAGAATAATTCTCCCAAAAAGCTTTTATAATGTTTAGATAAATTTTCTAAAACTTTTAAAATCAAATATTCATTTTCCCAAATATTTTCCTATTTAGGGGTAAAAATTAAAAATTTCTTCATTAAGGCTTAAAGGGAATCAAATTATTCTGTGAGTAGATTCTCGAAGCTAAACCCGTAAGAAATGGGTTGACTTACAGGTATGAGATACCTCCATCCATATTCCTGTGTTTTTTTTTCCGGTCTACTCTTTTGCTTTCTTTAGTTTGGGTCCTTCTTCTAATGAGTCATTTCTGTCTTTCTTTCCAAGCTGAAATTCTTCCAAGAAGACAGAAAACAAGCCATCAAACTCCCTATTCTTGTTCTGGGAATTTTTCATTTTCTTATTCAATAAGTGCAGTACAAGTAATTATGATTTAAAGGCTTTAGCTAGAAATCATTGCCAAAGAGTGAAAACATTCACCTACTTCGGTGCTTGTTCTATTCCTGCAGAATCTGGTGCCCTTGATTTCCAAATTCAAGTCGGCTTCTGTCCTCTGGCTAAACCAAGGTCGGTGGAATTTCCAAATTCTCACAAACTGGGTATCTTTGCAAATGTTTAGGTGGTTTACATCAATTCAAAGCTTTGCATTTTAAGTTCGTATATCTGTAAATTCCCCCCCTCCCCCAATGGAGTTCTGTAATATCAGTAATTCAATAACCTCTTTGTTAATAGTAGTTTCCTTTCTAAGCTTTCAGTAATTCATTTAATCACTAGCTTTTCTGTTAGGAACTTAGGATGATTATCAGTTCTGGTAATGGCACTTTAAGCAAAACAATGAGCCCTTGAACTACAAGTTTCCATTAATTTTCTTACATGAAGTTTTCTTTCAGTTGTTGCTGACTTTCTGCTCTAAATTATTCTATATATTAAACCGTTTGACCATCACAATTTTCAAGTCCTGTAGGTTTTTTTAATTGATTACTATATGACCCAACCTTCTTGTTATAGACCAAATCTGAAGCCCGTTATTTTTTTGTTATTATTTACTTAAACTATTATGTTGTGCTACCATTTGTGACATTTCTCAACATGTTTGAATAATAGGCATTGATGTCACTTCTCTGTGGGCTTCCTATACTTGAGTGTGTTTATTGTCTGGGCTGTGCTCGTTGGCTTTGGAAGAAATGTCTGTATACTGCTGGCTATGAGAGTGAAAACTGGGGCCTGGCTACTGCAGAAGAATTTGAGCCTGTGCCTCGAATGTGTCGCCTAATCTTAGCTGTCTATGAAGATGATATTCGTAACCCCCAATGGGCTCCCCCTGGGGGTTACGGTCTTAATCCTGACTGGGTTGTCTTACGTAAGGACTATGCAGACAACCAAGGTCGTGTTACTCCCTACATGATATACCTTGATCATGATCATGCTGAAATTATACTGGCTGTTAGTGGACTCAATTTAGCAAAGGAAAGTGATTATGCAGTTTTACTTGATAACAAACTGGGGCAGACAGAATTTCATGGTGGTTATGTCCACAATGGGTTATTGAAGGCAGCAGAATGGGTTTTTGATGCTGAGTATGAGGTTCTCAGGGAGCTGGTAGCAGAAAATCCAAATTATGTGCTGACATTTACTGGGCATTCCCTAGGGGCTGGGGCGGTGGCATTATTGACAATGCTGGCGCTTCATAATGTAGATAAATTGAGCATACAGAGAAATAGGATAAAATGCTATGCTCTAGCTCCTTCCCGGTGTATGTCTCTCAATTTGGCTGTAAGATATGCAGACGTTATCAATTCTGTTGTACTCCAGGTAGGATGATCTCCTTGCATCATAAACTTAGTACACTACCTTTATTATTGACTGATTTACTTAATGCAAGTAGACAATATTGTTTTCATTAAAGTTTGTCAAGATTGTCATATATTTAGGCAGTGGATGATACCTTCATTTAGGTTCTGAAACTATTGCATTTTTAATTGTACATGGTTTAAAAGGGGGAATTCACAAGAAAATGGTGATTTGGTAATAGTAGTGGTCGAAGTGAGAATGTTCCTGTCAGTGTCGCATGATCATGAAGGTGGAACTACTAAGGATGTTGGTGTTAAGCTGTGGTGAATTTTATATTACATCTATGTTTGCAAGTGTGGCACATGTCTTGTTCTCTATCAGTGCTGAATGTTCATTTTTTATTGATTTAGGAGATATGCAATTATAACTAGATGCTGAATAGTTGATTTATTTGTAATAACCTTCTTCCAGATGACTCTACTTCATCAATATGATACGTTGATTTTAAATAACTAAAACAGTACTAAATTCCACAATTGAAAGGTTAGGGAATAGAGACTGATAAAATGTGACACATTTTTTTTTTTTTNTGATAAAATGTGACATTTTTTTTTTTTTTTGAATGAAATGCCTCCACAGAAGTATCCCAATTCGATAAATAGTTGGCTGTGGATAATGGTTTGAGAGTTTTCAAATAATAAGATGAATGGATGTCTAGGAATAAATATCCCATTTATAAAAATAATACATGTCTTTCATGTATAGGAAAAAAGGAAGGATCGTTCTTAATTTCGTATCCATCAATTTATCAGTTTTATGAACTGATATTTTGTTATGATTTACTCTGAAAAACCAGGATGATTTTTTACCCCGGACAACCACTGCTCTAGAAGATGTCTTCAAGTCACTTTTCTGGTAAAATAATTTGTATGTCTTCTTCACCTTTTTCCTGCATTTAGACAGTTCCAATTTTCAAGATAGCTAATTTTACTTTGCCAGTAGAGAGCTAATAGTGGAAGAGACTAAATGGTTGTTTGTGTCTTCACTGAAATCAAAGAATTGAACACCTGATTTCTCATGCATTGTTTGCTGCTTATTAGGTGGAAGTTTGCAGTCAAAACATCTTTTCATGGGATAATTTAGAGCATACCTCTCATCTCTATTCATAATTTATCGTCTAGATTAATGCCTACAGGCTTGTTTGTTTTACTTGTATTTATATTCTTTTAGTTTCGTAGTTATGATCAGCCAAACATGTTCATGGCTCATCCTAGACCTGTATCTCTCTTCTCATGAGGCAATTTTTTTTTTTATTCCTGTATTTGAATCTGATTCTGATTGCTCATACTCTTTGTTTTCTCATTATATTCCCAGCTCCTGTAATTATTAGGAGTTTTTGGGGCTTGTTGGTGAAGCCTGATTATATTAACCACAATAAGTCTTCTATGCATAAGGATTGTGAGTGCATTGCCTTTTGCATATTAATACAATTCTGCACTATGATGAGCTGCTAAGTTGATCATCCTTCACTGGCAGTTTGCCCTGTTTATTGTGCCTAATGTGCTTAAAGGATACTTGCACACTGGAGGAGAAGATGCTTAGAGATCCAAGGCGCCTATATGCACCTGGTCGTCTCTATCACATTGTCGAGCGAAAGCCCTTCAGGTATGGTAAGATGTTTTCTTAGTAAAATTTTGTCAAACAATTGCTTGTTTTATAGGACTCCTTATTGACAATTCTCTTAGTAAGAGTAATAGTCTAATAGACCCTCATGATACTATTCAAGTTGCTCAGTGAGGCAAAATCATGAAATCTATACAAAAAAGAAGTTATGAAATGCTATTCAACTTTCTAAATTTCGTCAAACATTTACTTGTCTTATAAAACTCCTTATTGAACATTCTCTTAGTAAGAGTAATAGACCCTTGTGATACTGGTCTTGTTGCTGAATGAGGCAAAATCATGAATCCTACGCAAAACTGATGTTATGAAATACTCTCCGACTTTCTAAATAGAGAACAACTTAAGAGAGGGTGAGGTAATTGTAGAAGATAATGCCAGGTGCGGTCAAAGAAAGTAGAGTCAATCCATTCAGTAGACATTCCGCACATATGAGATTTGCCCTGGCAGATTTATACTGTTGCAGGCAGAATAATATTACTTCTATGTTGGTCACCTGTAAACCCTGTGATCATTTCTGCAAGTTGATGCTGAAATTATCATGATTTCAACTGCTATCAAGTGCTGAATTCATGAGTCCGTGCAGTCCTGCTCCAGTGCCGGTCCATATGTGAAGAGGATGGGCATTGGATGAGTTGTATTGAATCTGATGGCCATACAGATTAAACCTGGTTTTGATAATATTTTCCTTGGGCTTTGATTCATTCCATAAAATTTGGATATAATGTAAATAGAAAAAGGCGTTTTTTAAAGTGTGTGGTGAAAATGACTACCCAAGTTTCTGCCATACTACTGATTATTATCATCATCATCATCATTATTATTGTTTTTCTTGTTTCTATGCTCAAATCTACGAAGATAATAAATTATGTGAGTAAAATGGCATTGAACCATACACAGTAATAATTTGGAGTATGGAATCTTCTGGGTGCAGGATAGGAAGATTTCCACCTGTTGTAAGGACTGCAGTACCTGTTGATGGGAGATTTGAGCATATAGTTCTTTCTTGCAATGCAACTTCTGACCATGCCATCATTTGGATAGAGAGAGAAGCCCAAAGGGCTTTTCATGTAAGCTATTTGCTTCTTTTAGTATTCACAGTCAGAAAAAACAAAATGTATATAAACTACCTATTGCAGTTCTCTGCCACTTATGTTTTTACTTTTCTTTTATTGAACCTTGGACTTTATTTTCAGTGAAGAGTAGATTTATTTTGAAAAATAATGCAGAATGTTATTCTAAATTCTAGAGCTTTAATTATTATGAGCTGCATCAGGATTTGCATGAGAAGATGCTGTCAGTGTTGTAGATGTATACCAGTTTGTAACATGCATTTGTAATTTCTCTCAAGAACCTCATTCAGTTTTAGTATTATTTTGCGTACTGCTCACGACTTAGTCCCATTTACTTTCTAGTTTTTGATGATACTGTGCGCATTCTTGTCCTCTAGTACATACCCATTGGCTAAAAGAATTCTAGAAAACCATGTTCAGGTGTTTCAAAGAAGTTATTCTTTGTTTCTTGTTCAATTTCTTAACCTTTGATAAGCCTCATCCCTCTGCAGTAACTTAGAAACCATGTTTCTATAAATACTGAAAACTTATTTATGTTTTAATTTTTTTTTTTTTTTTTTTTTTTTTTTTTTTTTTTTATGTATTATCAATTGAATTCTGTCGTATTCAGATTTTTGTGGATTATCAGTAATTCATAGATAGCATTTTCTATTCATATATCTGTGCCTACTCATATTTCTTGGATCAGTTAATGTTAGAGAAAGATTGGATTATGGAGATTCCGGCAGAGCAGAAAATGGAGCGGCAAGAGTCTCTAGCTCGAGAACACAGTGAGGAATACCGGGCAGCACTTCAGAGGGCAGTTGCTTTGGATATCCCTCAAGCGTACTCACCTTCCTCATATGGAACATTTCATGAAATGGATGTAGGGGAGGATTCTGGAAGATCAAGTGGTAAAGGCTCTTCCTTGTCTCTTAAGAAACGAACAGAAAGTTGGAATGAATTTGTTGAGCGTCTGTTTGATGTAGATGACTCTGGTCATATGGTATTCAAGCAGAGATATCAATAAAAGAATTATACTTTTTATCCAGCTTAATAGAAAGCATTCTGGTTTCCTTGCTCCTTTCTTTCTTTCCTCTTTCAACCATTCTAATATTTTTGATCCGAAACAAGGCATTCTTTGATTTATATCAAGCATCCATTTTAGTTTCTAATGATCATCTGATGAAATACTTGGCCACCGTGCAATTTCTTAGCTATTTGTAATAAATTATTTAAGTTAATGCTCCTGCTAGTGATTGCGAAGACTAATCTTTTGAGAATCAGTTCGAAAGTGCACGAGAAAGAAGGAATAGCATCAGAGCATGATTTCCATATGTAGGAAGAGGGTTGGATCTATGATTAATGCTTCATTTATAGCTATAGGCCTATAGCTGTTAAAGGGGGCACTTGACCCATAATTGACTTCAATTCTGCTGCAGCTTTTAACGATGCTTGTTGTATCTTTCCGGCCATTATAGTGCTGTTATTAGGGTTGCAGTTGGAGATGGACAAATTGCTTTTCATTAGAAGAATTTGAGTTAATAAGTGCTAAATCGGAGTGCCACCTTCTCCATCCAAATTGATCATCCATCACCGTGAGGTAAACTAGCATGCTAGTCTTGTAAACCAATGTATAGTGGCAAGTACTAACATGGTGCAAATTGTTTAGTGATGTACACAGATGCCGAATGAGTTCATTCAATATGTTAATACATTGTATGGATAACTTTACATCCTGATGATACGGTGAGTTGTTTGATATAAAAAATAGCTTATCCTAACCTTCAAGTACCTTAACTACCAGCTAGTGTCATACAGTAAATGACAATACTATTCTTCTAATCTGTAACAGGAGACAACACCAACCCCACCCCCACACCACCTCCCCCAGCGCGACCCCCCGGCCCGCCGAGGGGCAACTGTTTTGTGGGGTAGAGCTATAAATAATACAAATGTTACCAGATTCTCTTTCCAGCCCACTATACCTGAAGATCAAGAACAGCTTCCCCTGCAGTGGAAAGACACAGTCAGTAACCCTAACGGCCACATTCAAAGTCCTATATTGAGCAACAATTTCAGCACCTACTTTCCAATTCAACAAAACAAAGAAAGGAGAATGTCAGCCAGAGCTCTACATGGCTGTAACTGAAATTAAGACTCATTTCATATTTCAAATAAAATAATCCTAACAAGATAAAGGTCCAGGCTAATGAAAGGGCTATGACTAGTTTATCACTTTCAATAAGAACAGATAAAAGTTGGGTTTTGTATGCGCTACGCATCTGAATTACTGCTCATTATAAGTGGAGCCAGTAAGTGAAATCCAGAGTTCAATGTATCCTTAATATGACGACTATAAGACTATGCCTCTTAAACAAACTAATTTCTTGAGGATTTTGCAGATTGGATTAAGAAGGGGAAAAAAGGTACTAGATTCATGTAAGCCCTTCATCTAATTGAGGACAAAGAAAGGTATTTATTAGCAAAAAAAAAAAAGGATAAAGAATTTTTTATTTTTTATTTTTTTCTCTAGAGATATTTCCATAATAAAAAGATATCGCATGGAAATGTAAAAATACGTTTTAAATTGTCTCGAGTTCCTTACCATGCATTCTCTTGACAAATCGTTCAAACTCTATGAAGTTGTGTCTTTCCATGAGAAGTGGACTAAGCCTCAGGTAAGTAAAAGATAAAAAATGCCTTCCATCTGGATCACTCATGGGCTTGGCATTATCCAAAATCTTGTTATAGCTAATTCTGTTTAAGCAAGCAAGTGCATTCTCACTGGCAACTGGTAAGCAAACATCCCATGCAGCATTCAACACCTGCAATACACAATTCTAATGTAAAGTGCAGAGTAAATAGACCTTTAACACTAAGGGTATGTTTAGTAGGGGGAGTAAAAGGAGTAAAATTTAAGGGAGTAAAATCTACTTTGTTTTATATATGTTTGGTTGTAAAAATAAATTGAGGGAAACTATTTAGAGGAGTAATAGAGGGGAAATATTTTGGTCCACCTTCACCCATTCCCTTTCTCCTCAAACTCTTCTCCCTTCTTCCTCTCTTCATCTCCTCAAATTACTAAACATATCAAACATAATTAAAGAGTAATGTTTACATTCATTGTTACTCCTAAAAAAAAGAGTAAATAATATTCCCATAATGTTCACTCTTTTACCCCTACCAAACATAACCTAAAACAGTACTTCATAAGCTAAAAATTAAACAAAAATGGAACAAATATTTTTACAAGTTCTTCCCAATGAAATTGCTTATATAGGAAACAACAAGATATCAAAGTTCACGCTAGGATTAGACACCTACTTGCCAGACTAATCCCTCGGGATCTGCAAATGCCTCTGGAAAGTCCTCGTGCTGGTTTAACGTGTGCAAGTCAGCACAAGCAAAGTTTAAGTTAGCTCCATTCTTGTTCAACATTGCCATAATTGCAGCATAACCATCACGATTGCATGGGTTATAGAACCCAGCAGTTAATTCAGCAGCATGACTGGCTGTCTTGTACCACCAGTGAATACCTGATAGCTGTTCAGAAATTAAAATATAGCAAACAGACTGTATCAAGCCACAACAAGTAAAACACCTTCCATGGTTCTTATAACTGAAATTGGTAAATAAAGAAATGGGAGAAACCATCCCTGCCTTTTCTACAATTATGTTGTTTTTTGTCAAACAAATGAAGCATAAAGCATTGTGAATGTAATAATTAGATTCAAAATTAGGATAACTTGGCCCTTACCTCACATATGAGACAAGGAATGCAACAACAATGCAATTTCCCATCTAGTATGATGCAATTATTCAGGTTGTAATGTAGTAAAGAAAGAAGCTTTATTTGAAACTTAAATTACAAAATTCTCTTCAAATCATGATTTTCTGGATCTGTAACTCACCTTGGCAGCAATGCATGTGCCCTCAAAAGCTAATTTTGCCAGAGAAAGTACCCGATTTCCATGGTCAACTAAAACCTGAGAGTACCAGCTAAGAAAGAACCTGCCATAGTAGCCATCATAATCACCTCCATCACAAAAGAAACCTGTTTCCTGTGGCTGAGAATTGTAGGTACCAGCATTATCTGGTCCTCTAGCCCAAATAGAGTGCCCCCTTGCTTCTGCTGCCTTCCTAAGACTTTTCAACAAATACTGATCATAGCACTGCTCAGAAAGAGAAAAACAATGATGAGCAAAGTGGAGAAAAAGGGACCTAAGGTATATTCAAGGATAAAAGATTCAACCTCTCTATCTGGTTTTCCACTTCTTCATAAAGCTAAAAGAAATTGATTTTCTTCCCCAAGGAAAGCAAAAAGTAATTTGGACAAAACAAAATTTACAATAGTGGCAGATTTTTAGAATTTATAATTGCTTGAAAGTTCAGGAATATGCTCTACAATCTCCTATATTTTTTCAGTTCTAGTGATTGCTTCTTGACCCACTTGCGGAGGTACAAAACTTTTTCTCTTCTCGGTTATGAAAAGAGAAAATGTGGGGAGGCAGGTTATTTCCACTTCATTGTTTCCTTTTTCAATTCAATCAAAATCCTCTAAATACCAATGTGGCAAAAATTGATAATCAGAACACACATTATGCTCTATAGAATATAGCAGACTTTGCATTGCAGCATTGCCAAAATAGAATTATTCTTAGAATATCTTGATATCATATTATCATGTGCATGAACGAAAAGAGCAAAGAAAGTGTTTCTAAAGATGAACAAACCAAATCTATGACTCAGATAATTGGCAGGCTAAATAACTAAAACCATGATACTCAAAGAAAATCGTTACCTGGAATTCACCAATGCCAGGATATCTCCAACCATGCTTTACGGGACAAGATGGGTATCTCAGCTCCCCACATGGACCTAATCCAACTTCAATCATGGAGATGAAACCATCCTCGAAATACTCGTCAAACTCTACCCTAAAGCTTCTCATGAAGTCAAAATAAACCTACAACAATGTTAAACATGCAAAAATTGTATGCTTTAATTTATTATCAGAATTGCATAAAATGGAAAATCCACCTCCCATCCCCTCCCGAAAAAAGGTATTAAATAAAAAAGACAAGTAAATTAGTTATTTCCACTGTGTTTCCTAAAGCAACTTTTGAGGGTGGAAAAAAACAGTGGCTGAAATATGATTCAGACAGTCAGATTCATTTGAGAGAAAGATGACTCAAGACAGATCTGTAGAAACGATGAAAAAAAAAAAAAAATCATTTCTTACTAATTGTATCCAATGAAAATAACAATTAATACTTGAGCATTATTATTATGTAACTATTACCTCAACAGCAGTCCGACCCCTTAAAATCCGCTCCTTATCTATTCCCCAAGAAAGACATTCAGGGTTGTGTCTTCCCTCTCTATCAGTGAAAAATATATCAGGATTATTCCTACCAATTTCAGCAACCCAATGTGGCAATGGAATACAGACATCATCACCAAAATTGCCTCCACATTCATGAAAAGACATCACAACCTGGAAAAGTGCCAACAGGACAGGTCAGTACCAGAACCAGGTTAAATTAGCAAAAGTATTAAATGGCAATGATAAGTATCTTATGAAACTCACCTGCAACTTAAGTTTGAGTTCACGCAACATCTGAAAGAGCCTCTTGTAACCATTCCAATTATACTCTTGTGGAGCATGTGCCTCCACGATCCCCCACCAGCAGTCTACCATAACACCATCAACATTTATTGATTTCAAAACCCTTAGCTGCTTTAGTAGACCATCCGGATCAGCAAGCTCACACTTCATATTAATGACACCTAACTGCTACCAACAGAGAATGAACATCACTATGGACTTATTAACAGCATCATTTAGCAGCTAGATTATCCTAGAAATTAAACATCTATTAAATTTTCTCCAGTTTTTTTTTGAAATTTTATAGGTATAAATCAGTTAAGTTTTCCATAGCACTGAGAATAGCAATATGTAGAATTACTCATTCACAAGCTTATTTAAATAGAGGACATTGGGGTTTCAGAAACCAATAAAGGGAGTTTCAATAAAATAATGACAAAGCAGGGTAAAATAATAGCTCACCGGTAGCATCACATGAACTGGAACATATGGGGTACCAGCAAAATCACGCTCTNTTATTAACAGCATCATTTAGCAGCTAGATTATCCTAGAAATTAAACATCTATTAAATTTTCTCCAGTTTCAGTTAAGTTTTCCATAGCACTGAGAATAGCAATATGTAGAATTACTCATTCACAAGCTTATTTAAATAGAGGACATGGGGGTTTCAGAAACCAATAAAGGGAGTTTCAATAAAATAATGACAAAGCAGGGTAAAATAATAGCTCACCGGTAGCATCACATGAACTGGAACATATGGGGTACCAGCAAAATCACGCTCTGGTAATCTGTGGGGCATGTCAACCATCTGCAAAGGAGAATAAAGTATTGAAACTACACCAAGAGACTTAACTACATAAGATATCATATTGGAATAATATACAAAATGAATATGCACTGCAGGATATTAGTATACATGTCCAACAGAAAAAGCGAAAGAAATTGCAAAAGACAGTCACAATGGAGGTGCCAATAAAAATTCACAAGCAATTACAATAAGTTTTCCGAATATCTTCATTAAAGCTTTTTCTTGTTTGATATGCTCTATGTTGTGATATATATACATGATGAATTGGGGGTCTAATATAACTATGACTATGACTAATCACGTATTCACTAAATCATCCTGTTGCCAAATCAGCAACTGAAAGAATCTTCTAAAAGAAATAAACCAATAAATTGGTCACATAATTACCAAATGAATTAAGCACTATACCTGCTTCTCATCAACACTATCCATTGAACCACTGATCAAAGGATGATCTTCTCTTTGTTCTTCTCCATCCCGCATCATGGATGAAGTTTGAGACCTGGAACCTGAGGACAGATCATAAGGTGATGAACCAGGTATGAAAACACCTTTCATTCGACATGCATTAAACTCTGATGAGCTCCTATAGCCAGAAGTGACTCCCCTCAGGGAAGCAGGTGGAGTCTGTTGCGAAGCCATATGGGAAGATGATGAAGTGACCACTGCAGAAGTACCACCAGCAGGCCTCTGACCCTGCAAGATTTATTAAAAAAAGAATCCCATTTGGGCGTTTTTCTGAGATCTGTCAGAACTGAGATTTGCAGATACAGAGACAAAGGACAGTAAAAAAAAAATTTGATATACCAAATAGTTTCTTAGTCAAGTAAGCCAACTGCTACCATGCACATATAATCTAAGATCAGCCAGTACGAGACCAACTCTGTTATCAACAATTGACCCAGAAGAAAAACAAAAAACAGAAACAAAATGATTTGGCCAAAGTCTGACTGTCTCTATCTCCCCTCCCCCCCCCCCCCCNCCCCCCCCCCCCTCCTCTCTCTCTCTCTCTCTCTCTCAAGACACACGCATTCAGATGCCCACTTAAACAAACCAAATGGACACCAAATTCAACTTAGGACTATCTTCAAAATCAGAAAAAACCAACTTCAGTCTTGACAGATAAGTACCTGAGATCTTGAAGGAAAAGCTGTGCCATCTGGAAGAACCACCCATCCAGCTTCCCTTGCTAGAGCAGCAATGACATCATTTATGTCTGCTCTAACTCTAAGGTTGTAGTTTCCATGCCTCCGTAGCCCCGCCAAGATTCTTGCAGTGATAGCCCTTCGATGCCGCTCTCTTAGCTTCGTTCTCTCTTTCTCTTCTACTGGTCTACATCTTCGTGTACCTCCACCTAGGGTGCCTACTTGTTCTTGAAATTGCTGATGCTGTTGAAATCTATTGTTACCACTCGCAGTTACCATCCCACCATCAATCTCTACCATCACTGAGCCAGCAACATGCTTATCTCCATTTTCTTCATCATCATCATCCTCTTCTTTCACATCCATTTCCATTTCTTCTTCATCTTCTTCACTTGTTCCAATCAGCTTCGGCATATCAGTTGCCATAATTCTCTCTTATGAACCTTTAATTTAATCAAAAACTAATCTAGTGATTTGTTAATTGTCAATGCCATCAAATGGCTTCCAATTCCTAACAGAAAGCCCATGTGACTTGGAATTTCAAAGGCTGCACCAAACCAAAAGCAACGATTAGTACTTCATGTTAATTGTGTGATAAAATAAGATAATACAGTAACACCAGGTGACAATTTCTGTTTCCCTACATCATTTTAAAGTCTTCATCTCCACAATTAAAAAAAAAAATGTTAAATTTGAACTTTCTTGTAATCAAGAGCACAAAGAGCTACACTCAATTTGGCATAGTATTGGAACACTTTCGGGTGCTCAATTCACTTAATTCAGTTCCCTCCTTTGAAAAATTGCTCTAGATTATAGCTCAAAATTTAGTATTCTCTATAAGAAACCCCTCTCCCAACAGAAAAAATCAAAAACACACTTCTCTAAGTAATTTTCCGAAAAATCCTAAGCTAAAGCTCAATTCGAAGAATTCAGCACTTTTTTAAGCTCAATTCTCATGCAAGTGTAAAGCTTTAGCCTACAGCTAAGCTTAAAAATCCTGCTATTCAAAAAATCCCAGCTCGAACTCACCTTTCTGCTCGAAATCATAGCTCGTAGAAAAAAATCTCCAGTAGATCCATCTTCTCCTCACCAAACTTTAACAATTCCGTGGACCTTCGAAAAGTAAAAATACCACCTTCTCCGGCGGCCGGCACGGTGGTCCGGCGACGACACACGGTGAAGCACCGGAATCCAAGAAGATCGAAATCGTTAGAGAATACGGTGGCGTCGGCGAATCTCCGGTGAGTAGTCCGGCCGGCGAGAGAAAAGCGTGCGAGTGAAGCATGCGAGGGCCTCTAGGGTTCTCGCTCGTGTGTGCAGAGACAAGCGTGTTTGGGACTTGGCACGAACGGGGCGTGCGTGGTTTAAGTGAGAATAAACGGAGCTGTACGGAACGTGCGGAGTAACACGTGCGACGCTTGTGAAGAGCGTTTGTAATTGTATGGTGAGGGAGGTCGGGCACGGGGTCTCTGTGCTGCCGAGGGGGAAAATCACGTGACCTACATTCGCGAGAAGACA
The DNA here is from genome assembly GCA_003255065.1 of Cercis canadensis. Lineage (NCBI taxonomy): Eukaryota > Viridiplantae > Streptophyta > Magnoliopsida > Fabales > Fabaceae > Cercis > Cercis canadensis. Next base: position 227,394 of record QAOA01002231.1, read on the forward strand.
GTTACAAGTCGTTGTGTTTGCTTTGCTTTAGGCGAAGTTACTTATAGAGAGATGGTTTTTTTTTTCTATGGGTAAAATAAAATGTTAAGGTGAGACACTAAAAACTCTACATTTTCACATATTTTGACATTAAACTTGATAATTAGAGGATTTATTGAATAGCTGTAATAGTAGATTATGCAATTTTCAAGATTTAAAAAAAAACAAAAATCGAAAGCTAGTTTTCTTTTTTCTACCGCCAAACTATGAAAAGGATAAATTTGGAAACACAAATACCTGCCAATGGCACCCACTTGAATTTTTAATTTTAAGCATTCAACAATAATTTTTTCAAAATATTTTAACCTTTATAAAATACCCAAAATAATTTTGGCAAAGCTTTATTACCAGATAAACAAAAGTTTTTCATGTATAACTTTTGGCAAAATACCTTTTCCTAGTTATGAAATGTCATTTTGACATCAGCTTATGAGGACTACTTTCAAATTTCAATAGCGATTTCCGATATTAATATTAAATTTATAAATAGCACCAACCAACACCAAATCCTTAAGAGGCATTTGGTATGTAATTTTCACTCCAATATATGAGATATCATGTTATTAAATATCGTCGTATCAATTATTTGAAATTTCTCTTTTTTTGCCCATAAATTATTTGAAATTCAACACCTCAATGTTTAGTAAGATAATTAAAAATTATCTAAAATATATACAAGATACCCAAGGAATGAGAAAACATTGAATTATCAAGCATCTTGAATTCTCATGATGCCCAGCATTCAAAGTATAGTAATCCAAATATTGGGATATCTTACATATCGATTTAAAAATACTAACCAAACACCTCCTTAATGATATATAATCCACTAAGCATCAAAATATACAATGTGATGTTTAACCGTTCTCTTTTGAAGTAGCTTGGTCATCAATACCCTGAACTTCCATATGCCTGCTGTCTAGATTTTCTTGGAGATCAGGAACTGCTTCCCCTAAAAGAGTAAAGTAAAAAAGTATAATTGCAAATCTCAGCTAGACAACATGTTCAAATAGCTAACAATACAATACAAACTTTTTGCAAGAATTTTTTTCACTTACTGAGGCCTACTAACTCAATACACTATGATGCATAGATATAAACTTCTTACAAGATAAAATCTGCAATTGGCCTTTAGTAATAGTAAATTGAAGCAGAAACCAGTGTGGTGAATGGACAAGAATGAGCACCTAACATGAACAAACAGTACCTATCACTATAAGCATTCTACTGAATCCAAGTAATATCCTAATTATAGCCATTGTTTGGAAGACTTCTTACTTAAAGACGAGCCATAAGGAGTTAACAACCCAACATCTTATTATTTTCCTATACCCACTCTTTGCCCTCTTATTTGGACAGGGCTTTGGACTTAGTTTGGTGGTTGTACTAGTTTTCTGATGTTGAAAACAGAAACATCACCTCTCACCAGCAAAAACTATCAACAAAATTACGTAAACATTTCTTATCAAAACTAATTTCAGCTAGAAACAAGGGAGATTGGAGTAATTTTTCTTCACCCTTTTGTTTAATAATGTTTTTGGTCTAGGTCTTTTTTTTTTCTTTTTCTTTTTCTTTTCAGAAAAGGCACCACCTTCTCCAGCTATCTTTGTAAACCATTCTCAATATCCACATCTACTCTTGTATATCATATATTTAAAGCCCATCGGTGATATAGTATAGTGACTGCATAGTAACATGTCATTGCCATCACTATATTGATAGATATAAAAGCAACTTCTACCATATCAAGTTCATTTCTGGCAAATTGATAGGGAAGGGATGAAGGAAGATAGCTTACCATGCATTCTCTTAACAAATCGCCCGAATTCCATGAAATTGTGCCCCTCCATGAGTGTAGGGTTGAGTCTGAGGTAGGTGAAGGCAGATAAATGCCTTCCATCTGGGTCATTCAGCGGTTTTGCATTTTCTAGTATCTTGTTATAGCCTTCTCTATCATAACAAGGAAGAGCATTTTCACTAGCCACAGGTATAGAAACATCCCATGCAGCATTAAGCACCTGGAAAAAAAAAAAAAAAAGAGTTTAGCATCTCCGTCTCTAGGAAAAAAAAAATAAAACGTCAAAGGAATTTCAGCACATATATTGGATTCAGTCATTAACACTCTTATTTCATGCACTCCTATTATGCCCAACACTTTCCACAATCAAACAAACAAACGCATACAGTTGTCAAGGAAGATTCATTTTATCTATTTTCTCCACTAAAATATCATTTTTTTTGTTTCGCAGAATTACTGCAGAAAAGAAACTTTTGCAAATCCCTACCTGCCAAACCAGTCCCTCTGGGTCTGCTAGTGCCTCTGGAAAGTCCTCATGCTGGTCTAGTGTGCGTAACTCAACACAAGTGAAGTTTAGACCAGTATCATGATTCTTTAACATTGCTGCAATTGGAGCATAACCATCATGGTTTGAAGGGTTGTAGAACCCAGCAGTGAGCTCAGCAGCATGACTGGCTGTCTTGTACCACCAATGGATACCTGATAACTGGTCACAAGGGTTGATCAATTAAAATACTTAAAAGAGACTTAGCTAAATCAAGAAAGAGATACATTTTACACCATTCATCCAAAAACAATATCTTTCCAGTAAAACAATGGGACTACTGAAAAAGTCACTCACTTTTGCAGTGATATAGATGCCTTCAAAAGCTAAATTAGCTAGAGCAAGTACACGGTCTCCATGCTCAATCAACACACCACAATACCAGTTAAGGAAGAATCTGCCATAATAACCATCATATTCACCTCCATCACAAAAAAACCCGGTTTCGTGGGGCTTGCTGTTACAGGAACCAGTATTATCAGGTCCTCTGGCCCAAAATGAGTGTCCCCTGGCCTTAGCTGCTTTCACCAGACTCTTCATCAAGTACTTATCATAACACTGAACAGAAATTTCTGGAATCAATGCTTGCACATATTATAAGGGATCAAGGAAAAAGGCTGAGGTTGAGGTTGAGATAAGGTGAGACATGTGGGATGTTTATCAAGTAGGCATTCAGTAATAACTTCTTTTTTATAGAGGCTACCTTCTAGATCTAGTCAACAAAGAAATTATAGTTCCTAGTTATCTAAAAAAGTATACCTGGAATTCACCAATACCAGGATATCTCCACCCATGCTTTGCAGGATAAGAAGGATACCTTAGCTCTCCACATGGACCGAGTCCAATCTCAATCTCAGAGATGACTCCATCTTCAAAGAACTCGTCAAATTCTACTCTAAAGCTTCTCATGTAATCAAAGTATACCTGAAATAAATAGATTTCAGAATCATATAAATTGAAAAGTTAAGCTTACATATTTCACACTTTCTAACATACTATGCAAAATGAAAATGTACCACATCTTCAAATCACTCATCAAGATTTAAACCAAACATTTTTACAATAATAATAATGATAATGATAATAATAATGAGGATGATGATGGTTAATAATACGGATGGGTTAAAATATGCTGACAAGTAACAACTGTATCATATCTATTTATGTAAAGGAATGTTTTGCTAAGAAAGTAATAATTTTATTTAAGGCAATACCTCAATAGCTGTTCGCCCTTTCAAAACCCGTTCTTTATCAATTCCCCAGGTAAGGCATTCAGAATTCCGTCTTCCTTCTCTATCCGTAAAGTATATATCAGGATTGCTTTTCCCAATTTCAACCACCCAACAAGGAAGTGGAATATGCGCATCATCTCCAACATTGCCCCCACATTCATGAAATGACATAACAACCTGAAAAAACAAGCAGATAAGGATGCATGACAGATTTCACAAAATTATATACACGTAAAGAGTACATATATATACATTAAAAGTGTTGAATCCTGCCAAGAAGAACATAGNTGTCTATCCGTAAAGTATATATCAGGATTGCTTTTCCCAATTTCAACCACCCAACAAGGAAGTGGAATATGCACATCATCTCCAACATTGCCCCCACATTCATGAAATGACATAACAACCTGAAAAAACAAGCAGATAAGGATGCATGACAGATTTCACAAAATCATATACACGTAAAGAGTACATATATATACATTAAAAGTGTTGAATCCTGCCAAGAAGAACATAGGTTATTTTAGCAGCATAGCAGGTATAAACACTACTCCCATCTTTGTCTCACTGAAATATAAGAGGGAATACTGCAAGAGCAGAAGCAACAGAAAAGGTATAACAACATGCTTTATAAATACTGACCTGCAATTTGAGCTCAAGCTCACGCACCATGTTAAAGAGCATCTTGTAGCCACTCCAATTATATATATGTGGAGCATGTCCCTCTACAATGCCCCACCAGCAATCGACCATAACACCATCTACATTAGCAGATTTCAATATCTTCAGCTGATTTAGAAGGCTTTCTTGATCAACTAATTCACAATTCATGTTGATAATGCCCAACTGTCACACCCCATTGTAGGACATAAGAATCACCTTTTCCAGTGTAAGACATAAGAATTACCTTATAAACAGTACTGAAAGTTAATGCAATACGAGAGGTTAAAACTTGGCATTTTTTAAGATCCAAAGAAGTCCTAAATTCAGTAAATTTTGAAAAAGTTGCTTGCACTCGGCTTTGTAATCAAGTAATAACAGATTAAAAGGAAAAAGAGAGAGTAAGAATGTGTTTTTCTGATATAAACAAAAGAAAACAAAGGGGAGGGAAAGGTCAAACGTTGAGTGGTAAATTCCAATCTCTATAGCAAAAAAGAAGAGTGTAGATATAGAAAACTCACTGGTAGCATCACATATACTGGAACATAAGGAGTTCCAGTAAAATCACGCTCTGGCGGCTTTGGGGGTCTTTCCTCAATCTATCATCAGAAAAAGAGGAGTTTCAATACAGTGAAATCATCAAGGAAAAAAAAAAAGATTGATCACACATACTTTATGTTTGTTTTTGTTTGACATAAACTTCAATCATATTTAATAGTTACATCTTTCCTAAAATGATAATATAGGGTTTTTATATCCATTAAACTGTCAAAAGACCGCAATACAACTCATTATCCTTTTCAATTTTAAGATCCATTTGAATTTTTTCCAATATGTGTCTACTCTACAATGAAATAATTTTAAAACCTTAGTCAATGCAATACCAGTCGTCTCAACCCCACAACTTAGATAACAGCCAAACAATAAACAATTCTAAATTTCCAACTGCTAAAACAACATCACCAAGGAAAAAAAAAAACAAGAAATAGTCACATTACCAGCTGATTATCAACAGCATCCNACATCACCAAGGAAAAAAAAAAAAACAAGAAATAGTCACATTACCAGCTGATTATCAACAGCATCCATTGTATCACTAACAAGGGGATGATCCTCCGTTCTCTCCCTACTATTCCTCGTTACAGCTGAAGTGTAAGATGCAGAACTAGACAACACAACACTGCGGGCTAATCCACATGAATTTAAGCTCAATGAACTCCAAAACCCAGAAGGGCTCCTTGTATAGCTCAAGATCTTTAAATTGTAAGAGGAAAAATCTATGGCCGCAGAGAAGGCAAGGTTAGAAGGCCTCAAAATATGAAAAGCTTGAATTGATGTGATTCCCATCTTGAAGAAGTGAACCTGTACTTGGAAGAAAAACGAGTTCACATTAATATGCTACAAGTATCAGCTACTACAATCAGTGAAGCACCAGAAAACAGAATATCCACAAGCTTAATATGAACAAAACTCACCGTTTCAATTCTACACCCAACAGAGCGACAATGACACCTCTGTGTTCTCCGGCGAATGCGAGTTAATCTTTTTTTCTATCTCTTCCATTTGCGGAAGCGGAAATGCCCAGTGGTACCTCTCCTCACTACCTGGTATGAAAGATAAGGTTTCTCGAGTACCCAAGCCGTACCCGTTCCGTACACGTACCTTCACCGCCAGTTTTGAGGTACCCGGCACCCGCGAAAAAATGATCGGAGCAAGGACAGAGGAGTAAAATTGAAACAGTGAGGTGGTCTGGTAATGTAATTAATGTTGCTTACGTGGCTGGACAAGAACCCTCGATGAGGTGTTAATGAGATTTTTTTTTTTTTGTTTTTTTGTTTGATGACTAAGATGAAGACTGAAGAGAACTGCATACGGCACACCCAAGAAAGAAAGAAACCAAAGACAAGAGCACACCCATGGCTGTAGAGCTGTATGGGCTAGCCATGGAATGCAGAGATGAGGCCTCAAATGGGCTTTCAGAAAATGGCCCAATATGGTCCAAGAGGATATGCTATATTGGGCCTGCTACTTTTCATCTCTAGTTCACTTTTTGAAGCCTCCAATTGTCTATGAATAAAGTAGTATCTTTACATTTTAGGCTTGTTGTGTAGCCTATTATATAATAGGAGTAGTTCCCCCTCCATAATTCAATACAACATCATCCTACTAAATCGCCATGAACCTCTTTTCTAAATTATAAGATAGCATAGAAGTTCAAATTCAATTTTTTTTTATAAAGAACCTAAATATTTTATCACTAAATCGCATTTAGTGACTTAATGAGATTTAAACTAGGATCTTCAAGTCCCCAAAATATAACACTAGCATTCAACTATTTGGCATCACAATAAAAAGTTAATATTTGAAAGAGAAAGAGACTTAATCTCAATGTACAAGCATACTATAATTTAAAATTTTGGTAGAATCTCGTATGGAATTAATTTAAAAAAAATATGAAATTTTTTTAATTTGCTTGAATTTTATGAAAAAAAAATTAAATGGTTATTTAACAATAAAAAAAACTCAGTTTTCTGTTAATTAAGACTTAATTATGCTTAAATAGTTATTTAACATTTAAAATTATTTTCTCTATATCACATTAGCATGATAACAATATAAAAAAATTAATTTTTTTGTGTCACATTAGCATGCCATTAGATTGACTAACGGGATGATTAAAATTGTCAAACTTAATAAAACACAGAAATTCAATCGTTCACTTTTAAAAATAGAAGACTAACTCGTAAAAATAGATAAAATAGAAAGAACAAAACTACCAATAAGCCTTTTAAATTTTATTACATAACATAATACATCAAGTAATGGTTTCAAGTTTCATTGATGTTTTATGCGAAGTGTGGGACTAAGTTCAATCACATCGTGACATAACCTTTGACTTTTCTTTGGAAAAGTTAATTTATCCAAATCCTACGTAGTCCACAGAAGGAATATAGCAAGACAGACATTTTTTTTCTCTTGTCTAGTTATCTGAGTTGCCCTTCAAGCTCTCGATGAAGCAGGACCAGCAAGGAGCTAACTGCCACTATTGCCTATGAATGCATTAATTGTACTATACCTATGCAAAAGAAAACACATGCATTAATTACCATTGTTTTTCTATGACCACACTGTACATTGCAGATGCCAGATTCCAACAAAAATAATGAAAAAAAAAAAGATCCAATGATATCTGATATCACACGCATATCATGAGTTTTTTTTTAGTCAGTATACTTTGCTTTTTATTTCTTTACTTCTCGACATGCATCATTATGCTCATAATAACACTGTAAGAATAAGGTGAAATTCTCACGGACCAAAAATTTGTGAGAAATTCTCACGAAAAAAATAAGTTTTAGTCATGAGTATTGAATTTAAAGAATTTTTTCATAAATTTTCTCACGATTTTATGTTTGGTGAGAAAAATCTGTCCAAGAGAATATAGCAAAAATAAAGTGCGAAAGCGTTCTCACAAACTAAAACTTCACAGAAGATGCATGTAAGTTTCTCACGAACTAGCATCCGTGAGAAAGCTAAACTCACAATTTTTGTAATGGATTTATCACGAATTTTCAGTCCGTAAGAAATAAAACGCAATGTTTCATTAGACGCGTGAAGGTAGAAAATTGTTGTGGAATTTTCTCATGGACAAAATTTATGAGAAAATTCGTAAGAAAACTGAAAATTTTTACCTCACTTAGTTCTCTTCTTCTAGCCATTTCTCTTGATGAAGTTTCGTGTGCAGTGGATTCCGGTGACTAGAGGGTGTTTTGCGACGTGTGTAGGTTGTTTACTTCCTTTTTTAAAAGCTTTGGAGTTGATGTAAGCTATTTTTTTCGATTTTCTCTCTCAATTATTCACGAAATGGGTTAATTTTTCTATATTGTTGGACTAGTTTAAATGTAGATTGGTAATAGATAAGTATTTGATGGATTATAAACTTGATTAATGGTTTAGTTTATGAGTTTATATTTTGTGTTGAATCTGGATTTAAATACTAAAATTGGAGTAGTCATGAATTTTTTCTTGTTAAAATTGGTTGAAGGCTTTTGATATAAGATATATGTAGAATGTTTAGATGATTTTTTGTTATTTTTTTAAATTAGTGTTGATGAATTTTAATTTTGTGAGATTTAGAGAATAATTTATTAAATTAAATTGTGTAAAATTGTTTAGATTTTAAAAATTCTATTTGAGACACTTATTGTATATTATATATAGCTTATTTGTATAATTTGTAAAAAGAATATACGTTAAAGTTATATATGATAAATTAGTTAGATTAACTTAGAAACTCATCTGAGAGTTAATTGTGTAAGATTGACTCTCAGATATTTAATTTTGTATATAACTCTAACTATTTTTAATATTTAATTGTATTCAAATGTGCTTTAATAAATTACTAGTCTCTTGTTAATTATACATAGGTACAAAACTCCCAAAATAATATTGTTAACGAGCTCTTAATGTCTTTGGTTTGGGGTTCTTTAAGGAAGGTTCAGACATGGAACCAAGTAAATATCAACAATTATAAATTTTTCACAGATATTTGATCCCATGGTTGAAAAACAAATAAGAGTGGAGTTTGTTTGAAGGTTAAGAAGCACCGAAACGTCTAAAATCAAGGTGTACCTGTTTCGGGTACGCTTCCGAAACGCGAAACGCGTTTTCGTCCAAGAAACGACTTCTGCGACACCCTGTGCGTCAAAGGGGCAAGCGCTTGTCGCCAAGAAAACAGGAATGCCTCGTAAAGCTTCCCCTTTCGCATGTGAGAGAGAGAGAGAAATACATATAACACACAAAACATAAGCAGCAAATTATAGTAGAAAGAGACCAAGCAAGGCCTAGTTGTGATTCTGCTTCTTCATCCATCCTCGCTTTAATTTCTTACTAAAAGGAAAATCGAGTAAAGCAATTCATATGAGAAGCAGATATTGTGTTTCTCAAGCCAAGAAACAATAATATATGCTAATCCAATAGAGGTGGAAGAGGAGTAGAGAGATTTGAGGAGTTGATGCCAAAGTGGGGCTGGGACACCTCGGTAAGTTTCAGTGAGCTGGAACTCGATTGGGTCAAGTGAAGTTGGAGAAGCCGAGTCCAAAGGTACTAGCTGTTGCCATCGTGGCATATGTGGGTGAATTGGACAGAAAACGAAGGAGGGGCATGAAGTCATAGTGACGTGTTTGGAGGGAAAGAGCTATGCCATTGATCAACTATGACGTGGCAACGAGATAGTAGGGCTGTGAAAATATCAATATTTGACACACTGTTATTTTCTTAATCAATATTTGTATTTTCTTAATTTATAGAATATTAATTTATAAAATATGACGTGGCATATCCATATCCATATTTTTTTTAAAATGTCGTACCGACGTTTCGTACCTGTATTCGTGCTACATAATTTGAAGAGATATAGTTATGGCAAAGTCAAATCCTTCTATTATGTGGTACTACAAGAAATCATTGAGATTGCATATACACCTAGTTACTGATTGATACTATTTAATTACAAATGGTATGATTTTTCATTTCGGAAGACAAAGAGTTATTCAAAAATATGGATTTGTGGAGGTAAACTCAAGCAAAACATACAAGGGAAATAACTCATTCATCTTAGCTCAACAAGCAAAATAAGTTTATTTTTCTTCTTACCTACGCACAACTTCTAATAAGCGGTGATGATTACATGTCATTCAAACGAATGTCAGACACACAATAGATGTTCCAAATGATCCCTACCAAGACGAGCCACACCACTCATCGGCGTTAATTGTTGATGATAATCAGACATAGACAAATTTAAAAGATATCACTTCAACTGCTACAAAAGAAGTTGTTATTGATACAAATTCAGTCTTTGTCACTGATGCAAATTATGACATAGGAGAAGGTGCTAAGAAAGAGGAAGAAGATGAATATCATAATAGTGATGACGAAACCGAAGAAGATTCCCTAAATAATTATGTTCTAAAAAGCGATTGATATCATTCTTTTTGTATATGTAAAGATTGATTTTGTATTTTTTTTTNGTTTTTGCTTATCTTTTTCAATTTTCCTTTCTCTGTTGGCTGTTGCTTTTGGTTATCTTTTTCAGTTTGTTACTTTGTTTCGTATATGCACTTCGAATATCTTTGCAATTTCGGACAATTTCCTTCGAAACTCACCGACACAGTTCTGTTTCGATGGAAACTATACAATTTCGGAAATGGAATGGTATTTCGTGACGGTAATGGACGAAACCGAAAAATTTCGTGCGTTTCGTCCGAAACGACACGACATTTAGTTCCTTGGCTGTTGCCATCGTGGCATATGTGGGTGAATTGGACAGAAAACGAAGGAGGGGCATGAAGTCATAGTGACGTGTTTGGAGGGAAAGAGCTATGCCATTGATCAACTATGACGTGGCAACGAGATAGTAGGGCTGTGAAAATATCAATATTTGACACACTGTTATTTTCTTAATCAACTAGTATTAAGCCCCGCGCGATGCACAGGGGCTGCGGCGGGGGGCGACATAGAGTAGGAAATCCTATTCGATCACCATTGGGGTTGGTTTAGTAGTTATCTAAATTATAGTCTTATTAGAATTTTTGGAAACTTGTTCACATGGTGTAATCTCACTTTTTTTCTAAGTGCCATATGAAATCTTATTTAATCACCCATTAGGGTTGTTTTATTGATTACCCAAATTATAATCCTATTAAAACTTTAAGAAACTTGTACCCGTGGTTTAACCCTAATTTTTTTTTAGTGTTATAGGTTATTTAATTTTTTTCTCTAAAAACTATACTTAGACCTAGTTATAATTTTGATTTCCCTTTCCCTTATTATGGTCACAATTATCATACACAACCCCTACTCATTCCAGCCCATTTATATTTCAATACGATAGAGAAATTGTAACATAATTAGAGTACCATTGTCATTTAATTATTATTACTATTTTGTATAGATTTAATGTAAAGTTATAACATGGATAACCACGTGTAAAGTTATACCATTGTCATCTAATTGTAACATATATTGTATAAGATGCAATATACAAAAAATATCAATCATGAATCTATAAAAATTTTGAAAGTGTATTAAACTAATGGAAAATGAGATAATACTATACTGAAATTAACATTACCCAAGTAATGATAATATGTAGCCAACATAGGTTTCTCTCATAAGTCAAAATGAAAACCGTCATATGTTTATTCTTAATTTTTCATTTTATTTTTATTCAAATTTCAATTATATTAGTAGCATACATATAGAAGTATCACCAAATACACATTGTGACATCAATTTTATGTTTGTCTTATATCTTTTTTGGCAGTTAGTGGTATTTCAATCTAATTTGTATGCTGATTTTATTTTAATATTGCTTATTGGTTTAGTTTTAAATATTTGTAAATTTCAATCTAATTTGTTTTGATTGAAAAAAATGTCACTATAAGATATGTTAATCTTGGCATCACTACTTAATTCATGTTAATCATCAGGTATGGTATACTACAGGACATCCAAATAGTTGTTAACCAATCTTAGCTCTCCCCAAAACATATTTCTTGAGTCCCAAAGTAAAGGGAAAAAATGAAAGGAGGATTTGGTTTCACTCAACCAATTATACGTGCTTCTCAGATGTGACAATTCTCAATTTTTCCAAACACCTTACCACACACATGCCCAATACTTAAGATTTGGTGTCTATCCATCACGCATGCACATATTTATGCTTTGTTTGAAAAAAAAAAAAAATGTATGAGTATCACTTCTATTGTACATTCTTGTTATCACATGCAGCAAATTTTAATAACAAAAAGTGGAGCAACAAATTTTCAAATATGGTCTTATGTTTTTCAAATATTTTAGTGAAGTATATACACATAGTCCTAAAGATGTAAAGTAATAATTTCTTGAAACATTCTACATTTCTTGAAGACCTCTTATATAAATCTATTAAATTTGAACTTTTCTCTTTCCTTGTATTTATATGGGTCATGATGTATTGCAAAGTAATCCTAATTCTAGAATATGACTTTATTTTTTCATAATAAAAAGTGGAATATTTGAAATTCAAAATTGATACTCATAAATAATGACAATTCTCTAATGGTTGGTCAGCATGATTTGAGAGATAGTTGTAAACTTGTAATTTATTTATATTGTTTGCAATATATTTATTTGATTGATGTCTCATGTCTCCAATTTATTATTAGCATTAAATGATTTGAAATTGGGTGATTTCTGGTCTGCAAGGTTACTCACATTGATTTCTCATATTAATTCTAAAATTAGCTAATTAATTAGGATATATGAGCATTATTCCTACGATTCCTCTTCCAATTTAAGGCCTGCATTAATCTCCATATTTTTTCATTATATTTCAAAATAAGTATTTTACAAATAAAAAACAGTTTGCACCCTAATTGGTTGTGGAGTTATTATAAACCAAAAAAAAATCATAATGTATACCCAGATGTCAAATGCCCATAATTTATACCAATTTATTGCCTAAAATTTCTCATGTTTTTTATGAAATGAATAAATATTTAGGCAAAGAAAAAAATTGACCAAAAGCAACATATGTTGTTTCGGTCAGCATTAATTTTGCTAAAATTGTGGCATGAAATGGTTAAACCAAACTTTCTTATTAAACAAATCATAGAAGCAATATAAAAGCCATAACCGATTGCACCTTAATTGACTAACCAAACCCAATTGAATCATAAATATATGAACAACTAATGGGCTAAATCGAAGGATCCAATAATGGGAATGATTTTATGGTCTCAATTAATTATTAATTAACATAATAATATCCCTAAAAATTGATTCGAATTTTTCTCCTTCTTGCTGACTTTTATTTATTTTCAATTTCGTAACAATTATCAAGAAAGTATTTATAAGAATATCCTATTATATCAATTCGGTTTTAAAGAAGCATAATTTTAAATGTCAATCTCCAAAATTGTAGGTTGTATTAATAATCATCAAGATCCCTCAAACATATATGAAAAAAAAATAGTATACTCAATTTCTTCATCTTTCATGCTTAATTCATCTTCCATACTCAATTTCTTCATTATTGTCGGGTTTTTTTCTTAGATCAAAATTGTCTATGTGAAATAGTCGTTTATGCACTATTTTTATGGATTGAGATATTGTCATGGCTATTTTTAACTATTAATCATATATTGTTAGAAATTGAGTAAGAAAATCATATGAAATAGAGAGATATATAATAAAAATATATATTTTGAGAACCAATATTACATAAACAAATGATGTATATAGAAAAAAAATACTTTGTTGTTTTAGGAGATATAGGAGGTGCTGATTTAAAGAAGAAAAAAAATGACCAAATATTAGACAAACAAATAGTGTATAGAGAAAGAACAAACTTTATTGTCTTTGGAGATTGATGAGATGGAAAGAAGAAGAAAAAATAATGTAAATGAGTCACACGGCTGTATAAGGAGATGTAGAGNTTTACAGTGCCTTAGATTCATAACATACCTCTTCGGTTGATCTTATGGAACACCTCTTTGTAGACCACATTCTTTGTTCTCTTTAATATTATCCCATCTGAATCTATCGATAACACCTTCAGACCACTCCGACTTCTAACTCTGGAGAAAGCTACATAGAGCTGTCCATGACTAAAAATTGGTCTTGGGAGATATAACCCTACGTGAGAGAGTGACTGTCCTTGACTCTTATTTATTGTCATAGCAAAGCAGACTTGTACGGGGAATTGTCTCCGTTTTAGTTGAAAAGGCATTCTTCGGTCAGATGATGTCATATTCATTCTTGGGATGAATACCTTTTCCCCTGAGTTACTGCCTGAAATAATTTTTGCTTCAATCACATAAGTTCCAAGCTGTGTGATGATTAGCCTCGTACCATTGCATAGTCCATTACGCAGATCAATGTTCCTTAATAACATAATTGGCACACTGACCTTCAACGATAGCTTATGATTTGGTAGGCCAGACAGTGTGATATTATTCAAAAATTCGGGTGTGTGGATGTCATCCATTCCGTTCCCAAACGATTTGCATGTACTGTCTGCACTCAGAAAAACTTTCTCATCGCCAGGCATTAAAGAAATCATGTAATTGTTGATCTGTTTTACAACTTCTATGGTAGGTGCAAGAATAGCTCTTTCCTGACAGTAATTCGGATCGTGCATCTTTGTCAAAAACTCAGGATAGGTAGAGTTGACAATATCAATCAATGGTTCATGAGAGCATTGCACACAGAGATCCTCAGGTAAATCAATGTTTGTTTCACCATCATTTAGAACGCCTGCATCACCATCACCAATATTCAGCAGCCACGATGAGAACTCAGCCATTTCCTGTGGGTTTGCAGGTGAAGATCCTGTTGTTAGCCTCATGTTTTTTGTAAGAGTAAGTACCTATAAGAGTCATCGTAAATAGAACATTAGTATAGATTCACTAAATTCGAATATAGTTGATGTTATCTCAATGAATTAGAGCAAATTACCTGACAATATTTCCAGAGATACGAAGAGTTGATAGTGGCAGCAACAATTTCTTGTCTTGTTCTTTTTGGTACTACTGGTAGTATTTGCCTAAAGTCTCCACCAAGCACCATGACTTTCCCTGCAAATGGCGTATCTTGTTTGATTGAGCTAGATGATTTGAGAATATCCTTGAGAGTTCTATCCAACGCTTCAAAACAATACTTATGCATCATTGGTGCCTCATCCCATATAATTAATTACACCTTAATAGCGACACTTGTCAGCTCCACATTGTGTACTCTATTATTAATATTANTCGTTACCTTAATAGAAACATTTGTCAGCTCCATATTGTGTACTCTATTTTTAATATTATATAAATAGATAGATACTCCGATATGAATTTGGGAACCAATCACTCGGGCCACATAAAATTTGTTATAATTAATTATAACAAAATCATAAATTTGTAACTTTTAAATAATCCCCCTTATAAAATAGGTAATTATTAAGCATTGAATAGTTATACCGTAAATTCTCACAATGCATCATGTATAACTCCCATTCCCATTCACTTGTACATACCTTACTAAAAAAAGAAAAAACACCAAATTTAATTCATTGACCAAATCAAACGTCAATTTTCAGGGCTTGGAACAAAAGTCCGAAAGTTTAGTTTACTCTTTTCATATCTAAAATGGCGTAGTTGCCAAGTTTAGGAATGTGGATATGATTATCCAAAACATAAAAAATTGCCACATGTTTAAACAATATCCAATTATATGACCCAAATTGGGAGGCTTTATTATGCCACCAGAGATGGTCCACTTATAGAGCCACATGGCAAAAGCAAATTAACCATACCAACACTTACTTATGGTGACAACCACAGGCCAAAAAAGGACCTCAATGCCGAACGACTGCAACTCCGACAAAACTTTGCGGTTCAAGAATGGAATAATTTGTCTTAAACTAGCTATTGGGCAAACAACGACCCTTATCTTCATTCCTATGTTAAGCAAACAAAAGGCTTCACCTACCATCTCCTCTGCAATTTACGCCCCTGCCCATTTCTCATCGACTTTCAACATTTCAGCTTCTTTGATACCTAGTTTGTTTTTCCTCTTTATTCCTTTCAAATAGTAACAGAATTGTTGAGAAAATTTTCTTACTTTGCATGTCAGGAAGCAAGGTATAATGACAGGGTCATCAAGAGGAGGCCGCATATTTTCTGATGACAACAGTGTCCATGGACGAAAGTATGGAAAGTTGAAAAAGAATGAAGAGAACGACCTTGATGGTTATAACTCGGATAATTCTATAAGAAAAACCAATGCTTCTAACATTGATCAAGAACCTATGGCAACATATAATTCTCCATACGAGTCATCATTATCTCCTTTATCCAAGTCTCCTTGGTTTCACATGAATGCTTCTCCTTCCCCAATCAGCACCGGAGAAAATTCTTCGTGTAACATTCTAGTGGGCTCATTAATTCGTGAAGAAGGGCACATATACTCACTTGCTGCAACCAAAGATTTGTTATACACTGGGTCTGATAGCAAGAACATTCGGGTTTGGAAGAACCAAACGGAATTATGTGGATTTAAATCTAATAGCGGTTTGGTTAAAGCAATCGTTATTGCGGGAGAGAAAATCCTAACGGGTCATCAAGATGGAAGGATCCGGGTTTGGAAAGTCTCAAGGAAGCATGAGAACCAGCACAAGCGCATAGCAACGTTACCGACTCTAAGAAATTACATTAAATGTTCCATGAAGCCTAGCAATTACGTAGAAGTGAGACGACACCGTAACATGCTTTGGATCAAGCACTACGACGCCATCTCGTGCCTTAGCTTAACAGAAGACCATTCCCTTATTTACTCAGCTTCTTGGGATAAAACATTCAAAGTTTGGCGAGCATCAAATTACAAGTGCTTGGAATCTGTGACTGCTCATGACGACGCCGTTAACGCTTTGGTCTTGGGATTCGATGGATTAGTGTTCACGGGTTCGGCGGACGGCACCGTCAAGATTTGGCGGAGGGAGGTACAAGGAAAAGGAACAAAACATTTCTTTTCACAAACGTTGTTGAAGCAAGAGTGTGCTGTAACGGCATTAACTATAAACCAAGAAGGGACATTTTTATATGCTGGATCTTCTGATGGGCTCGTTAACTATTGGCAGCGAGAGAACATTCTCACGCATGGTGGCATTTTAAGAGGCCATAAGTTAGCGGTTCTATGCTTAGCCACGGCTGGAAGCCTTGTATTCAGCGGATCTGCTGATATGGGAATATGCATGTGGAGGAGATCCATAAATGAGCATATTTGCGTGTCGGTTTTGACGAGCCACACTGGTCCTGTGAAGTGCTTAGCAGTGGAGAAAGACCTTGAAGCAATTTCTGGTCAGCGACGCTGGATACTGTACAGTGGGAGTTTGGACAAGTCAGTTAAGATGTGGAAGGTCTCAGAGCAAGCACCTGTTACCGTGCAAAATCAACTACCACCACGTCATAGTATTGACGATTATCCGGAATCAGTTTCCAGACTCGCATCTATGCGAAAAATGGGGTCCAGAAGATACTGAAAGTCTGAAAGGGAAAGAACTAGAGAGTTATAATATATATCATTAGCTCTTCTACATTCTTGAATTGCGACTTGATTAATAGATAGCACAAACTTATATTTCATCTACTCCATGCACATACAAGGCGTGTGAGATGGTTTTGATACTTCAACGTCTACGATTAATAGATTATCTAGAATTTGTGCATAAGCAACCAAATGATTCGATCGGTGTTTATGTTGGACACACGGTTGTGATTTCCTTTTCTCTTTTTGTAATCTTTTGTGTAAGGATAAAATAAAGGATGACACATGGATTACATAAAAATTAAAAGATGAGGTTTTATAGCACTCAAAGTTTGGCCTAATACTAAGAATGACATAAATTTATTCAAGCTAATTAATCAATGTTTAAAAGATTTAATTTTATAAAAATATTTCCACCGATTAAAAAAAAAAAAGATGAATATGAATAGTCACAATTTTAGTTAAAGGCAATGCCTAGGCATATTTATTATTTTTTTAACTACTCAATATAAAAGTTAAAGGAAAACAAAAAACAAAAAAACTACTCAATATAAAAGACTGTATCTAGCTTACAGTTTTTAGCATATTTATGTATTACTTTTGTTTGGACAAAGTAGCAAAACTCTTGATTTTATACATATGAAATGCATAATGAAAAAACATAGCATGAGATAAACTTTTTTTTTCCTGTTAATTAGAGATGGTTTGAATCCAAAATTTCTTAAAAATTATCTAAAATATTAATCACTAGATTATATATAATAATTTACATATACATTATTTAATTAATTGATAAATTTAATATGTTTAATACTTATTTTTGTACTGCAAAAGAATCGATTCTTTGCAAAATCATCACACTATTGATTATTGAATGATGAATCTTTGTCTAGGAATAAGCAACGTTGCAATGCAACAAAGGAAAGAGAGAAAAAATCATTAAAGAAGAAGAATCCGTATCCCTGTACGCCACGCAAGTTAGTTGTAAAAACTTCATGCGATGCACGTGGAATCGGATTCTGCTATAATGCTCTCGCAGAAGATCCTTACGTATTGTAGACTGAAACACTGGGCCATATCACGGTGGTCCTCTCTGGCTCTCTAGCATACACCAAAACTCGGATACCAACTACACGATGTAAAAGGACAAAGTGCCCGCCAACTCCGACCCCACATGGCCTTCGCAATCGCAGCCCACACAAAAAATTAAAAAAAAAAAAAAGAAGAGAGAAAAAAAAGGGAAAGAAAGAAAGATTCCACGCCTACCCCCAATTGCCGTTTTTCTTTTCGTTGTCTTTTTTCCTTCACCTCACTCACTTTGCTGGTGCACTTTTCCTTGCCTCCAAACACTCCACACTACTCCCGAGCATGGATTTTCCGAGATTTGTTGTTCTCATTTTCAAATAGCTTCCCTTCTGCACCATTTCGCTGGTTTCAACATCCAGCGCTATGTACATTTAAATTTCCTATTCGTTTTTACACTCAGGCAAATTCTCACTCCATCGCCATCAGCTTTCAGAGTAAATTTAGGTTTTCTTTTTCTTTCTGTACAGTACCTATAGCTAGGGCTATTTTGTTTCCCCTTTAATTTTCCTGGGACGCTTCTTTAGAAAACTACTCTTCGCTTTATTTTCAATTCAATTAGTTTCAGAGAAAGCTTGAACCTATCCTTTGATGGTTTTATTATATTCCTCTTATTGGGGTTTGGGATTTTGCTTGGCGGCTTGGCGTTGAAATTAGGGCTAGAGAGTATCTCTGTTTTGTTAAGATATACTAAGAATGTCGCCGGCGAGGACATCGGTAGCCGATGAAGGAGTCCAATATTCATTTGCTGTCGAGTATAATGGGCCTCCCGTGGCCTACGATCTTCCCCGTGCAGTGCCCATAAGCGTTGAGAAAATTCCGGTGGCTGCAGTGGTTGCCCAGGTTCCCTTGTCTGATAAATTGTCCTTGCCGGTAGTTCAACCGCTCTTAGCACCGGAATCACGAAGTGTAAAATTCTCGAAGGAGCTTAAAACACTTGGCTCTGAACCCGCGGTTTCTCCGATTTCAGTGATTGCCTTCGACCGCAGTAACGAGAATGGTGGAGGTTGCTCGTCGAAAGAACTAGAATTAGGTTCAGAAAGAACAGTGTCGCCAACTTCCGTGATTGCCTTTGAAGACAGAGCTGCACAGAGTAATGTTGGTGAATTATCGGGGGAATTAAGTAGCTCGGGAGCGTTTGAGTTCTCCAACGGGAATTATGGCTCTGGTGACTTGTCAGATGTCGGTGACAGCTCGAGGGTGCTTGAGTCAAGCTCTGTTAGTCAGGAACATTCACATGAATTACTAAGGGGAGCTGGAAGCTTGAGCACAGTAGAGTTTTCTGATAGTTTTGACAAGTCAGGAAGAAGCTCTAGTGTATTGAGGATTTCAAATGGTGGAAAGGAGAGTTTTGATTTTAATGATATAAACCAACAAGACTGGGCTTCGAGTGAGTCTGTGTTGAGTTTAGAATATCCTTCCTCTCGGGTTTCTTCTTTAAAGGTTGTGGACTCCAACAATGAACCAGATTGTGATGTTAGACGTCCCCCTATTGTAACTTTCCGCAATGTCGACCCGGATGATGCTTTAAACGAGGAACATGATCGGGAGGACACTGAAACTAGACCAGTGAAAAGGGAACCTCTAACAAGAGGAAAGAAAGGGTCATGCTATCGATGTTTCAAGGGTAGCAGATTCACAGAAAAAGAGGTTTGCCTTGTTTGTGATGCCAAGTATTGTAGTAGTTGTGTGCTAAGAGCTATGGGGTCGATGCCAGAGGGTAGGAAATGTGTTACTTGCATCGGGTTCCCAATTGATGAGTCAAAACGAGGGGATTTGGGGAAATGCTCTCGGATGCTCAAGAGACTGCTTAATGACTTGGAGGTTCGACAGATAATGAAGGCCGAGAGGTTTTGTGAAGTAAATCAGCTTCCACCTGAATACATTTATGTGAATGGAAAACCTCTTTGTCATGAGGAACTGATTACGTTGCAGAACTGTGCAAACCCTCCAAGGAAGTTAAAGCCAGGAAATTATTGGTATGATAAAGTATCTGGTCTTTGGGGAAAGGTAATGGTTTTCTCCTTACATTTACCTGCTGCTTGGCTTGTTAGGTTTTACTATGGATGCTGAATTTGTTTTTTGGTTAAATTCACAGGAAGGACAGAAGCCTTCCAGGATTATTAGTCCCCATCTGAATGTTGGAGGTCCCATCAGACCAGATGCTAGCAATGGAAACACACTGGTTTTCATTAATGGTAGGGAAATAACAAAAGTGGAGCTTCGGATGTTGCAGGTAAAAAATTTCTATACATGCAAAAATATTGTTTAGTGGCTCTCTTTTATGAATTCTACTTTATCACTTGTCAAAAAAATTTGTTGAAACAATCTTGTGATGAAAATCCCTCTTTTTTTCTAATTTTATTTTTTGTGTTGGTTTTGCAGTTAGCAGGAGTCCAATGTGCAGGCAACCCACATTTTTGGGTCAATGAGGATGGTTCATACCAAGAAGAGGGGCAGAAGAATACAAGAGGGTATATATGGGGCAAGGTAATGTTTTATTTGGGTATTTGTCCCTGCTTTTCTTGCACTCCAACGTACATATGCATTATTAGACAATTGTTTATTTCACTTATTAGGCTGGAACGAAGCTTGTTTGTGCTCTCCTCTCTCTGCCAGTTCCTTCTAAATCTTCAAATCCGTGTGGAGAACAAATCACCAATCTGGTTAGCAGAACAGTTCCTGACTACCTTGAGCACGGGGTAGTTCAGAAGCTTCTCTTAGTTGGTTACAGTGGATCTGGAACGAGCACTATTTTCAAGCAGGTGATTTTTAATTTGATAATTGAGCCTGTAATTCACATCATCTTAGATCTTTGCTTTAGTTGATATTTGTGACAAATTATTGTGTCTAACCATATGTCACTCAAAACTATCATTTTCAAGTCAATTAGAAAATTGATAAGAGAAAAGCTTCTGGGGGACTGGTCGAAAAATTAATACCTACCTATTTAGCAATACTATATTTGTGGATGCTCTGATAATAATAATCTTAATTCTGGAAGACGCTTGTATTTTGGGAAGAGTTAATTAATGATTCTTATCCAAATTATTGTCTTCAAACTACCCAACCCCATTCTCTTTTGGTGTCAAGTCAGACTCAAGTGCCTTTCAGGTTTAGAGTCCCTGAGCTTTTTAAATGTTTTATGTTGGTTGGTAATTTGCTGTTTTTGTTAATTGGATGCATGATTTTGTTACTCTCTTGTCTCATTTAGTTTTCCCCATGGTGTAGAAAGGCAATTTGTGGCATTAAACTGATATAACTGACATAATAGCTGGACGTATTACATGATTATATGTGGTTACTTGAGGCATTGCTGAAACTGTTCAGGTGTATTTGAGCCACATAAAATGAATGGCCTCAGAACTGGATGGTTGGTTTCTGAAACATTGGAATAGAAATATGATTTTCACCTATGAAGCACCAGTACGCCGTTTCGTGGGGAGTACCCGTTTCGGGTACGCTTCCGAAACGCATACCTGGTCACCGAAACGCACCAAATCTCGTTTTTGCATTTTTTTTTTTTTGCTTTTTTCGCTTTGAAACGTATCGAAAGGCCAGGTTTTGTCAAAAAAAAACGCTATCGAAACGTCGAGCTGCCTGCGGAAGGAGGAAACGGCGACGTTTTGAAGATGCAAATCCCAGTCAAATTGACACGACGACGTTTTGGACAAAGGCAGAAATTACATCTGATGGATACGGTGTCGTTTCTGGAGAGGCGGAAATTGAATCCAAGGAGCCTTACGACGCCGTTTTTTAATGCCCTAACAATTAAATTTCCTTTCTTTCTTCATAATAGTGTTAGGAGTTAAATTTTGATTGATTATTTGTACTTTGAATTAATACTTGTTGGTTGTTATTTATTTGTTAAGGATTAATGGTTGATATTTTTAGTATTTGGAGAATTTTAACATTTTTCTTGCTATTTGATATATATATATATATATATATATAATTTATATTTATGACATGGCGTACTCATGACATACCCGTACCCTTATTTTTTGAAAAATGCCGTACTGGCGTTTCGTACCCATACCCAAGCAACATAGATTTTCACAGTTTTTCCATCATTTTAATATGCTGGCAAAGATTATCTGCATCATGCCTGATTTTTGTTATTTGTTGCTAAAAGCTAAGAAATCAATGTATTTATAGAATTGTAAATGTTTATGTCAGGCCAAGATTCTGTACAAAAGTATCCCCTTCTCAGAAGATGAGCGTGAAAATATTAAACTGACCATTCAGAGCAATGTCTATTCCTATCTTGGCATCCTTCTTGAGGGACGTGAGCGTTTTGAAGAGGAAATTCTGGGGGATTGGAAGAAAATGCAATCTTCTGCAATTGACACCACAGGTATGAGTTCGATTTTCTCTCTCTTGCCCACCTTTTCCTCTGATGGCTTTATATTGAAGTTTGACTCAGTAGCCAATGCTTCGTTCCTTTTGTCTTCTCTCTCTCTCTCCCCCAACCCCCCCCCCCCCCCCCAAAAANAAAAAAAAAGAAAAAACCTTTTTTAATTAACTGAAAATGATCTCTTACTTTTCCTTCGAAGCATGGATATGGATTGTGAAGAGATGAAAAATTGGAAATGGACATGGAGGCATGAAAATATTTTAAGATTAAGAAACATGGATAGGGACTGCAGCAAATATAGGTTTAGTTCAAGCAGGATTCTCTGTTTTTCATTCCTGGCCATGTCAAGACCTTTGGAATAGCACTTTATATGCTTATTGTTGTAAAATGAAACTTCGAGCACCATATGGATGGCTTAGAAGGTAATCACTGTATATTAAGGCAGTAGATTTCACATTTAACTCTTCCATTTGCACTGAAAGATTGGCTGGCACCATTATGGTTTTCAACAGGAAACAATCCAAAATTTGATGACAAGACAATTTATTCTATTGGCACAAGGCTGAAAGCATTTTCTGATTGGCTGCTTAAAACTATGGTATCGGGCAAACTTGATGCTATCTTTCCAGCTGCTACTCGTGAATATGCACCATTGATTGCGGAGTTATGGAATGATGCAGCCATTAAGGCCACGTATAAAAGAAGAAGTGAATTAGAAATGCTACCCAGTGTTGCCAGTTATTTCTTAGAGCGGGTAAGATCATACTTTTTGGTCATGAAGTTGTTTTTATCAACATTTTTATGTTTCTGTCAATGACTAACTAGCATGCAATCTCTACGCCTGAAAATTTATATGTTCATTTGTTATTCACTTGCTTATAGAAAACGGTGGAAGAACATGGTATATAATTGGGGAGGGGGGAGAATTAAGAGATATATTGTGATTATCAAAGATGATGGGATCCTCTAAAAAAGAAAAAGCAATGTAAAGGAATCATCATCAAATTTGATGGTATGCATGAAATACAGCTTCAAGGGGAACAACTAACTAAGGCAGCCTGGTGAGAATGAGAAGTATCTGTTTGCTTAGGGCAGGTAGGTATGTGCTTAAGATCTACTACCTAAGTGGTTGTACAATATGTAGTGATGGAATAGCATTTTATTGTCTCAAAGGAATTCATCTTCTATTAGTTAGTTTCTTCTGCAAAAATGAGTAAACCCACAGAGGGATAAATCTAACTGCTATATGAGGTAGTTTTGGTGAATAGGTAGTAGTGGATATATGTATATATCTGCTGTTATGAAAGGATGTTTCCTAGGGGAGAGAGTGACAATTGTGCACTGGAGATAGGACAGAAGCATTTAGCTTCAGGAGTAACGAGTTCAATGTCTTGATCCTAAACAAGCCAAGCACATGCTTATTGCTCACTTGGCTAATTATTAAGCTAGGCTTGAATTCAGATTTTGGGCATTAAATTTAATGCTAATTCAGCTGTTAATCAGCAAAGACCAAGTTGCTTTGGGTCCATCTATGAAGTATTAGAAAACTTCGTCAGTATTAATTTTTTCACTTATTTGTGCCATGTTGCATCCTTATTTTCTTTTATGTTTCCATTTCTTTTCTTTTCTTTGGAGTACATTACTAGGTTAGTTACTTTCTAATAAGATTTTCTTCTACTGAGAAAAACATTGCTTGGTTAGTGGCGTTGATCTTTGAGAAACTTATGCTCTTCATTTACAATATTTTTAACATGACAATTCTCTGTTTAGGCTGTTGAGATATTGAGGACCGATTATGAACCCTCAGATTTGGATATACTCTATGCTGAGGGAGTTACTTCATCCAATGGGCTTGCTTGCATGGAGTTTTCATTTCCCCAATCAGCTCCTGATGAAACTATTGACACTGCTGATCCGCATGATTCTTTGGTTAGGTAGGTGAAAATATGTGTGCTTGTTGTCAGACATAAGATATGTGCTGTGACCCTGATTAATGCAATTGCTGTTATAATTATATATGCTATTGAGAAATGAAAACTTTGCCAAAAATGCCAAGGGCTGCAAGCCAGGGATTCCAGAAGACACCAAAATCAAAATGGAGAATAAGGAATAGTAGTAAGGTATCTCTGAAGTTGATGAAAAATTTATCTCCACCAAATGCTCTAAAAATGCTTTTGTCAACATTGACTTTCTTTGTCCTTGCTCTAAAAATTCTTCCCATTTATGTGGATGTGATTTAGTGATTATATACTACATGCTGTGGAAACACAATAACTTTATGTGCTCTACACAAATAATTCTTTTAACTTGAGACAGTCTAATGAAAAGGAAATGGTGGTTTATAATTAGCAAAGAGAGATATACACTACTAAGACTCGCACATGCATTTCCATGACTGGCAACTTTTGGTTTTGATGTTTAAAGATATGCATTTATATTCATTGGAAAGAGTGCTGATATCATGGTAGCATGGAATACATTTTTTTTCACAGATTTGCTTGTAAGTTTCATGTAACTATTCGGAAAGATGCATTCAAATCCATCATGCTTGGAATACTATGATTTCCAGAAACTTATGTCAGAAACATTTTCTGATGATGGTGATTTGAATAGATGTGAATTGAGTCAAATGTTGAGATACAGAATATTTTGAAAAACAAGCCTTTTATACCACTGCTAAAAAATGGTTCTGACCTGTACTTTTGCTTTATTGTTATCTTTTTGGCTGGTTAACAGGTATCAACTAATTAGAGTACATGCAAGGGGGCTAGGAGAAAATTGCAAGTGGCTAGAAATGTTTGAAGATGTTGGAATGGTCATCTTCTGTGTTGCATTGAGTGATTATGATCAGTTTTCCCTCGATGGAAATGGTTGTCTCACCAACAAGATGATATTGAGCAGAAAGTTCTTTCAAACAATTGTCACCCATCCAACTTTTGATCAAATGGATTTCATGTTGATATTAAACAAATTTGATCTGTTTGAGGAGAAAATAGAACAAGTTCCATTGACTCAGTGTGACTGGTTCTGTGATTTTCACCCAGTAATTAGCCGTCATCGCTCCAGCAGCAACAGCAACAGCATTAATAATAGCCCCTCCCTTGGTCAGCTGGCTTTCCATCACATAGCAGTTAAGTTCAAGAGACTTTATTCATCCCTTACAGGGAGAAAGTTGTTTGTGTCTCTGGTGAAAGGTTTAGAGCCTAATAGTGTTGATGCAGCGCTCAAATATGCCAGGGAAATTTCAAAGTGGAACGAAGAGAAACCAAACTTTAGCTTAAGTGAGTACTCGATTTATAGCACTGAGGCGAGTTCATTCTCTCATTGATTACTAATTCAGACAAAAGTAGTAAGTCATACTTCGGTT
Organism: Cercis canadensis; assembly: GCA_003255065.1. NCBI lineage: Eukaryota > Viridiplantae > Streptophyta > Magnoliopsida > Fabales > Fabaceae > Cercis > Cercis canadensis. The sequence goes on from QAOA01002231.1 coordinate 253,551, forward strand.
GTGTACATATACTGCTAACTAGGAGTAACAGGGAAGCACATTCCTTCCACATGCTATCAAGCTGTAAGATGCACTAGGGCATGTTGGTGTGTTAGCACATGCCACACAGGTCGGGGTGTAATGTTCATATCATTTTTTTACACAGTAAATTAATATCTTGATGTTTGCATTTGTATATCTCTGCTACCCGTGCACACTATTGTTTACAAATCGACTTTGGTACTCTAATAGATGATGTAGATTGCTCGTGTCCTCCTCTTATGGTATTTATCTAAATTCATGTGCTAATTCTGTAAATTTGAAAATAGGCTTTCCTATGATGAATCAAGCTTAAGCTTGTGTACTTATTACTCAGGCCTTTTCTTTACAAGTGCGTGCTTGTTGATGACATATCAAAAGAAAAATCCTTTAAAAAGCATATAATTGAGAATGGTAAAAGGAGACATTGGTGAAAGAGGTAAGGCCTAAGTTTTGTATCTATTTTTGTTTTATCCAAACATTAAGAATTATATATTTATCTACACATAAAAAATAAGGGTAAATTTAGAAATTTAATCATACATAGGAGAACTCTTGGCATTTACGTTTTTAGAGTCCCAAATTTAAGGATAAAGTTTCATTCAAAAACTATAAAAAAAAAAAAAGGAAAAAGAGAGAAAAAACCTTAGGCTCCAAGAGTAGAAATCGTGAGCCGATAGTGCCAGTGGTCAGTCATTGCACATGTTAAGATTAGAAATACGCGTCTGCATCAACAATATGAGCAAAAGTAGAGTGCTGGAGCAGAGTAGGTAAAACTGGACCACTATACTATAATCAGATAGTGGTTTTTGCAAACTCTATGGATTGCCATTCCAGCATATGTGAAAGCAATGGCGAAAAAGAAAAACACAAACTCCGTTTTTTTTTAATTAGCTTTCAATAAAGCATTCTGTATTAGCCTCAGCAGCAGCGTAGCTCTAGCTCCTCAAAAACAGTTGCTGATCCAGCTGAAGCTTAACTCATGCTAGGTATGTTATGTTCAATTCCTGTCTAAACATCATTCATGTTAGCTTTTCTACAAAATCCATTGTTAGAGATGTGGTATAAATGTAGATGAAGATATGTTCTTACTTTTCTTCCTCTGATCTCTTGGCTCAGAAATGGTGAAAATCAGAGAGAGATGCAGAGAGTCGGATCAACAAATATATTGGACAGAATTTACATCCGACAGACACCAATTTTTCAAGCTAATGATAGGCGGTTTCAGGAATCTACTGGTGAGTGATGATATTTTAGTCACGATTAAGAAAAATAAGCTTCCCTCCTTCTCCCTCTCTTCCCTTGAAGATCACTATTAGGTTTCAAGATCCTTTCTTTTTTTATGGGTTCTTTGTTAATTGTTATTTTACAGCGAATGCCCAGAAAATTTGTGAGGCATTTTAATGAGAAATTGTCCGGTTCAGTCAGACTTAGAGGGCCTAGTGGACATAAGTGGAATGTAGAACTTGTAAGAACGGTTGATGATTTCCTTTTCCGGAAGGGGTGGGAACATTTTGTGCAAGATCACAGTTTGGCAGCAGGAGATTTTCTTGTCTTCCGCTACATTGGAGATTCATCTTTCGGTGTCTCTATTTTTGATGAAACAGGGTGTGAGCGAGAAGATGCGTACTTCGTCCAAAAACACACTTCGTGTTCAGACAATGCTTGCTTCCTGCAGAAGACAGAGAAGAAATTTGGAAAAGTTAGAGACCAGGAGGGAGAGGGAGAACAGGTGAAGGAAAGGAAGCTGTTGAAAGGTAGAAGTAGATATGTGGGAAAAAAGGTGAAAGAAAGAAACTTGGAAGTTGGAAGTGAGTATATAACTTCTAGAATTGTTGGGACCAGTTATATGCCCAGAAATTCAAACAGGGTGGACCAAATGATGACTGAAAAGTCCCATGAAGTTATCGACTTGACTACTTAAGATAAGAGCAAGGGACAAGAAGGAAGTTCAAAATCTGTTTGGTGCTCGCTTAAGTTGTAGTTCCATTATCTGTAGTAAGGCTGACTAATTTATGGTCTTAGAAGTTTATTTGTGTCCCCTACGCGTTAAGTTTAATTATCTGTGAAAATATTGAATTCTAGTGTGGCATACGAAAAATGAAACCTTGAAGATAAAACATTATGCTCTTTGTATCTTGATTTTGCATTTGAAATACCTTTATTTTTGAAACTTTTTGAGTTTAGTAAAATGCCTTCCCTCTCCACATGATATAATAAGAACAAATTAATTTATTTGTGTAAAATGTTGAATTATAATTTCATATAACGTTGGCAGACCCAAACACATGCAAAATAGAGCTTCCATTCGGTGTCACTGTTCGTTGGTCCCAATAGAATTTTTTGTCTATGGATACAGTACGAAATAAGCAGACGAGTCATATGACAACTCAACAAGCACAAACAGCCATGATGAAACCTTAAAAAGTAAAACGGTACAAACAGAAGAAACTGACACGACACGGCTTCTAGCCTCATCCACTACAAATTACAAAATACACTAAACTAGTTTTCATAATGCTTAGAATTAAGGCGTGGAATAAGAAGAACTTCAAGTGGGTTTGCCTTCATATTTGTCAAGCCAATGCTTTCAGTCATATCCACAGGTTCATTAGATGGAGTAGCAATTTCAAAACTATGCAACAACACAGCCAGTGTAAGATGTAGAACCTGGAGAGCTAGTGCCATTCCAGGGCATGATCGCCTTCCTGAGCCAAATGGAAGAAGCTCAAAGTTTTGGCCTTTCACGTCTACATCCTTATGGCTACCTAAGAATCTCTCAGGTTGAAATTTATCAGGCTCAGGCCACAAACGCTCATCACGGTGTATTTTCCAAAGGTTCACCATCAAGTGCGTGCCTGCAGGTATATGATAACCGGTTGAAAGCGTGCAATCCTCTATTGCTGCAAGAAGACTAATGAGCCCACTGGCTGGGTAGAGGCGTAAAGATTCCTTCACAATGGTTTGTAGGTACACTAAATTCTTGATGTCAGATTCTTTCACCTTTCTGTGCTTTCCTATATAAATGTCTAACTCATCTCAGGCCTTCTTCAACACATGTGTATTTTTTAACTATTAGACACAATGCCCATGTTATAGCGACTGAAATTGAGTCACTTCCAGCGATCATGTTCTGCAAGACAGGTTCTAGTTAATATGATTCTCTTATAATGAACTTCTAAAATCAAGGCCAAAAAAAAAAAAACTTCTAAAATAGGCTTCTGGTAGCTAGAAAGATTACAAGTTTACAAATTGTGAANTTAGACACAATGCCCATGTTATAGCAACTGAAATTGAGTCACTTCCAGCTATCATGTTCTGCAAGGCAGGTTCTAGTTAATATGATTCTCTTATAATGAACTTCTAAAATCAAGGCCAAAAAAAAAAAAACTTCTAAAATAGGCTTCTGGTAGCTAGAAAGATTACAAGTTTACAAATTGTGAAGATAATATTATAAATGAATCAACAAAGACTCACCAAGCAAGTGGCCTTGTTAATAGTTTCTGCATCAAAGCCAGATATATTGCTCTCTTGCAGGATGCCGAGCATCACATCCATGAAGTCATGTTCTTCCTTTACTTGCTCAACTAATAGTCTCCTCTGCTTGTGTTCCTCCAACCAATTGGTCTAATTCCTTAGCAGTCTTCTTCATTTGCTTCTTATAACCAAACCAACTGAGCATTGGGATAACATCTGATAACACAGGCACCCCAAACAGGCGACTAAGATCCCTTATCACTTTCTGGCAGTATTGTGCTTCCTCAGAACTTTCTCCAAAGAATCGTTTACCAGCCACCATTCTCATAAGCATGTTAAATGTCACATTCCCAAACCATTTCTTCATATCCACCAAAATCCCATTTTCTGGGCAACCTTTGCTTGACCACAAATTATACAGCTCTCTTACTGCAATCTCCAGCTCTGAAGCTCTTATGTGCTTTAGCTGGTCAAGGCGGCGGTTTGATAGAAGCTCAATGGTTACTATCTTCCTGATCTCACGCCAGTAATCCCCATAAGGTGCAAATCCAAACATGGCACAGTCATAGCCTAGTAGCTTTGAAGCAGTGACGGCGGGTCTTGTGGCAAATACTTTATCATGGACACTAAAACACTCTTTGGCCATTTCCCAACTGCTCAAGATAAGGACTCTACTTGAACCCATCCTTATGGTAAAAGCTTGGCCATATTTGTCAGCCATGGCGCCTAGTGTTTTATGAATCATTTGCTTGCCACCAAAGAGATGCAGATGGCTGATAACAGGCAGAGCCCTACCTGCTCGTAGAACAGTACAGGCCTTGGTCTTATAGTAACTGGTCTCCTCAAGTAGTAAATAAAGAGGCAGACCACAAGGGCGAGTAGGCTAATGATCAAAGATGGCAAAAATTGGAGAGAATCCTCCATCAGAGCAGGAGGATTGAAGCAAGACAGCTAGAGTTTACACTGATAGGGTCCTTTCCTGGGTTTCATATGGTTTTATTCTATTTTCTTTCTTTCTTATTTATTTATTTGTTTTACACTGATAGGATCCTTTCCTGGGTTTCATATGGTTTTATTCCATTTTCTTTCTTTCTTATTTATTTATTTGTTTTAAACATTAGTTTGTCTGTTTTCTCCTTTGGAAGATAGGTTTTGTTGACTTGCTTATATTTATAATTTCCGTTAAGCAAAATTCACGCTTGAGAAAGTAACATTGAAGTATATAATGCAGCTTCCATTCAGATGATTCCGTAGATAATAATATTAATAAACAATATTCAAGTAAAATGATTTGACTTCTAGAAAAATGGAAATCATCAAACTGGTTCATGAGACCATGGTATTTTCTGAGTTTTGCTTGAAAAGCTCTCAATTAGACCTAGTGCTCTATGCTTCGGAGCTCAGGCAAGAGATTCTATTAATCTGCTAGAAGGGCCTTACCTGCAGGACTAGTTTCTGATAGAATAGAAATTTCTTTAAAATTACAAAAACAGTAGAAATGAAAATCTTTATTTTTTAAACTTTTGAGTATAGTAGCCTCTCCACATGATATGATAAAAATAATTTAAATTAAATTATTTGTGTAAAATCTTTAATTCTAATGTTCATATATGAAACATAAACATTAAACCCTAAATGTTTAAGTGTGGACAAATTAAGTGCCATTTATCTCAACTTTTTTCGTACTACATAGTGCAACAAAGTATTATGGTGTTGAAGCCGAAGCATCTTTTTCTTGCTTCACCTTTGATGCTCGTTTTGAACGTTGGCAGACCAAAGGTCCCAGACACATGCAAAATAGAGCTTCCATTCGGTATCACTGATCGTTGGTCCCAATAGAAAATTTATTCATGGGTACAGTAAGAAAAAAGCAGACGACTCATATGAGAGGTGTTGAGTGGGTTTTATATCTACTCTTTAGATCTCTTTTACTTAATTAGTTGGTTGTTTATTGAGATTAATCATCATTTAATGAGATGTTTTATATTAAATTGTAGGTTTCATAGGTTAGAATGAAGAATTGAAAAGTTTCTAGACCAGAATTCAAGCGCCGCGGCGCCCAAAACCCAGAGCTGCGGCTCCTGGAGCATGAAATTTAAAAGCGGGATAGCAATTCAGCACTGCGGCGCTCGCGCGCGGAGAAAATTGGTGTTTTTTGGCAGAGAGGCAGCGCCCAAAATCCAGAGCCACGACACCGGTGTGATTTTTCTAAATACGTGTCATTTTTCCTTAGTTTCTTGAGAGATTTTAGAGAGAGTATAAATAGGAAATTTTAGGAATTTTTAAGGGGATCCTTTTCTGGACTTTTTGGAGGCAAGGAGGAGAGCAAAAACAAGGATTGAAGAAGGGCAAAAGAAGATTGGAACTTCTCTTCAGAGTTTTTATTCTTCTTCCCTTTGAACCATGTCTAGATTTAATTTTATCATGTTCTTTTCATCCGCTATGAACTAAATTTCCTTCTAGGGCTATGATATAGCCTAGCTAGGATGATTTGTTATTTTCTATTTCTTTAATTCAAGAACTCATTTATTAAATTGTCTTCTTCTTCTCAAGTCTTCATGCTTCTAATTGTTTGATCACCAATTAGTTGATTAGATAATTACAATGAGACTGGAAGGTAATTTGTAATTAAAGATCATAGAGATTAAGAACATAGGTTGCATGTAGGATAGGAATATACCTCCATGGCCTGTGTAGATATTTAAAAAGAACCATAGAATTAAGTAAATTTCTAGGTTGTTCGCAATTTACATAGAAATATCGTAGGTTTATAACTTAGAAATACTTTTGTTTGACCTTGGAAAAAGTTAATAAATAATTTAGGGTTTTTAGCTAGCAATTAGGAAGATTGTTCTTGGTTAATGAATTAGGAATAGCAAATCGGAATAGCTATGGTGAAATCAAAAGCCCTAAATATTTTTCTCAATTAAGTGAATTTCTAGGTTGTTCGCAATTCACATAGGAATATCGTTAGTTCATAACTTAGAAATACTTTTGTTTGACCTTGGGAAAGGCTAATAAATAATTTAGGGTTCTTCGCTAGCAATTAGGAAAAGAGTTCTTGGTTAATGAATTAGGAATAGCAAATCGGAATAGCTATGGTGAAATCAAAAGCCCTAGATATTTTTCTCTTGATAATTCTATCATTTTGCTGGTTTAGATTGTTAGTTTTCTGGTTTAAGTTTGTTTTCATCCTATTTTAGTTGTTTCTTGAAAATCTCTCCATATTGATTGATTAGATAAAATTAAGGTTAACCCAATTTCGGTAGTTGATACATTAGTCCTCGTGGGAACGATAACTCTATCTCATCTTATTACTTGGAAACGATAACTTACACTTACGTTAAGATTTCTCACAACAGGTAATGACTAATGAGAAGAAAATTTTATTAGGGAAAAATTTGACAATAAAAAAAAATGATGCTAGGATATATACTTCAAGTTCTACCATGATATTTTTTGGTATATAAAAATTTAGGATGTGAAAAAGTTATTACACTCTAAGATGAACATATCACATGCCTCAAAGAGAACTTACAGTGATACTCAACTTTTGCTATTCCTAATCAAAATTAACCATTTCCATTTGTTGACTGGTTTTCTCTCTTCTCATTCTCTTCATCTACTGATGCAGCGAGAAAGCAAATAAAAGAACCTCAAACACAAACTATATAATTCTCAAAGAAAGTGAATAATATTTTGAATACGGCTACAATGAAACATAAAGCTTAAGTACTAAAAGGAAACCCTAAAACATTACAAAAGAAATCAGCAAATTACAAAACAGCCTAAAACAAACGTTTCTGAGGGATTTTGGGCCCGAAAACAGCCTCAACTAGGTAAACCCTAGTTTCCACGACGTGGGCCTCTGAACGAGCTTTGAAACGGCAGGTCATGAGCCCCGTAACTCCACCCGAGCTGAAAGTTATGCCCTTATTACTGAAATAGGTCAATTAGGGCCTCTTTTCTTCTGGACCTTATTATACTCTATCCGATCCATGAAATCTCTTGCGACCTGGTCCATGTCATCTACATCTTCTCTCTCATTTCTCTCTTTCCATGTAACTAATTTTACGTAGCAGTAGTGACAAAAAAGTTGTATACACTATCAATTATAGACCGAGCAACTTAGCATTTTTCTTAAAGCTTTTAACAAATCTATAAAATTGTGCTTTTTCTTCCAATGTGAATGTGTACAACCTTTTTTTATGAATTAAATTAACTATAGTGTGAGACCGATGCAAGGGAATTAATAACTTCATCTATACCTTTCATATTCTTAAGTACTACGACGACGTTTCCTGCAATTTTTAGGGCCAGCCTTACCTTTAAACTTATCCATGTATAGATTCATGCAATTCTTAAGTACTACGACAACGTTTCTCTCTTTGTTTTGCTTCAACTTCGCATTTTCCGGTACAATACCCTAGGGGGGGATCGTAGCTTGCATATGGTGGCGAAGTAGAGCAACAAGTACTTTGATTAGTATTGTCTTTGGCATTCACCACAGCCAATGGCGGATTTATGTATAAGGATCTAGGGGCATTTGGCCCCACAACCAGTATTTTGTGACAGGAGCAAGATGGACAATTAGTGACGTCTTGCTTTATTGAAAGCTTATGATGGGCGGCAAGATGGTTGAAGGTGCAAGAGTCAGGATGGTCAAACCGGTGATGCCAAAGGGAATGAGGTAGGCGTTGAACATGATGGGCTTGAGGTGGAGTGGAAGACCTAGGCAAATGGGCAATCATAGGCATAGGGTAGGTGTGATTCTTACTTGGGCTGCGAAGAAGGCACACCCTCGTAGTGAGATCATTCATAGAAAAAAAAAATCTAGTGAAAATTCAATGGAAACATGATTTTGATGACAAAATTGAGAGACGAATATGAGATTGTATTTCATTTGAGGAACAAAATAGACATTAGATATATTAAAAGAAGTGGAGGGTGTAGTTAGGGTAGAAGAACCAAGATAAGTAATGGGCAAACCTGTACCATTGCCAACCGTCATGGTGTCATGTCCTTGATAGTCTTGTTTGCTATAAAGTGAAGCCGAATCAGTGGTAACATGGTGAGAAGCACTTGTGTCAAGAAGCCATGACTATGGATATAGGGAGGATGTGGGGTAGTGTAATTGGCTTTTTGGGGATTTTTTTAGTTTAAGGTGGGGGAAGAATATGTAATAACAGGAAGCATAGTGACCAGGTTTATTGCATAGTTGACAAGTGATGGAAGATGGATGGCCAGGATAAGTGGGCGTTGGGAGGAGAGGTTTAGTGTTAGAGGGATGTTTTTTGTAGTATGGGTTGGAAGACTTGTGAGAAGCGTTGGCAGTGAGAGGTGAGAGGTAATTAGTGGACTCTAATTTTTAAGTAAAATTCTCAAAATCAACTAGCTTTTCCCGAAGTTCAGGAAAGGTAACAAGGGAGTCACGAGCGCGAAGAAGGCCAGTGATTTTCTTAAAGTCAAAGCCAAGACCATTGAGAGCATAAATGACAAAGTCAAGGTCATCAACAAGATGAGAAATGAGAGCAATTTCTTTAGCAAGATTTTTCATCTTCTGAAGATAAGAGGTGACAGATTGAGAGTCAACATGGGTGAGAGTAGAAAGCTTGGCTTTGAGAGACATGAGGCAGGATCTAGATTGGCTAGCAAAGAGTGTTTTAAGATGGTCCTAAGCCTCTTTGGCTATGGAGGGTTTGCAAAGAAGATTGAGAACATCCGGTTCAAGGGAGAGAATAGTAGCATGAAAAAGAAATTTATCTTGATAGGTCCATCGGGTGAAGGAGGGATTAGGGACAGTAGTGCCATTGGCACTAGTGGTTGGTGGAGGGCAGGGATTGAATCTGTCTAAGAAGGGCATGAGCTCATGGCCTTGGAAATGGGCGTCAACTAGTGTACGCCAAGAAGAATAGTTGGTTTGGTTGAGTTTGATGGGAATATGGGAGGAGGTGAAAGAAATTAACAGGGAAGGAGGTTCTTGAAGGGCGGAAGCAACAGTGGTGGAAGGAAGGGAAGAGGACTAGTTAGAGTCTGAGGCCATTGGAAAAAAATTGTTGTTGAGTGATTAACTTTGATACCATATAGAAAATAGAGAAACAGAATGGAAGGAAAAATATTTTCTCCTTGTATTGATATGTGTATATATAGGTTACAAAAGTATTCAAATATAATTAAAGAATAAAGTGATAATGCTAGCTCTATGTGATCTACACAGAAACCCTAGATAGGGTTAGGTAAGAAGGTGCTCTATCATGGCATACACCACAGCTAGCAGAACCATAAAGAATGCCATCACCAACAAAGCTATTCTTTTTTTCACAACGAAATCCAATTCTCCTCGTAAAGACCGAGGCTAGTACGAGATCAGTACTTCTAAACTTCAGTTAAATCTTAATGCATGTTTGATTTAACTGTTTTGTCCCCTACAATAAGAGAAAGTACTCAGGAAAAAAAAAAAATTTCTTACCAAACAGAACGCTTCTAATACTCTATTAAAAAAATCATACTTTGACTATTTGTGGCTGAAGACAAGTTCATACATAGTTTTCTTAGAAAAAGGAAAAATAGAAAAAATAAATAAATAAAGCAGATTCAAAAGCACGGCAAATACTCAAAGACCACAACAAAGGGAGACGTAAAAGTTTGTTGAAGTACATAAGGCATAATCAAATGCGCTTATTTAGATTATAAAGAGATACCATTCGAAATGGGCTCAATGGAAGTGCTTACTTGCGATACCTGCCACTTTTTCATCTGCAAAGCTAAATTAAAAACACATCGCTGAGTTGTGCCTTCACATATTATCAACCAGAATTAAACACTAATTTAAAGATTATAAGCTAGCTTTAGCTTCTTTAATGTGTAAGCTGCAATCTAGAGAATAAAATTTATTTGCATATATAATTGTTCTTGAAATAAATTAATTAACAGTTTTGATGTTTGAAAGCTATAAGTCATTAGATAATTATGTTAGATTCATATTATATAAATTTAGACCATTTATGTGTTCCATCAACAAACATCGAATCACATTTTAATTACTCTTCAAAGTACCTTATACTTTAGAGGAGTTGAATTCATTATAGAAGCCATACTAATTATAGGAAAATCAGGCTTTTTCTTCCCATATGCATGTCTAGAAATTTATGTATGAGTTGAATTAGGTCAAGTGTGTATAGTTTCAAACTTCGTATCTGAGAGATAGGCAGAAGAATCAATAACTAATGTACCTTCATATAGACCTTCTTCTTTTTTTGTTCCTATACCGACGCTTTCACGGCCTTGTTGAAATTGATTCAAGCACCTCTTCTTGCAATCTTCGAAATGAGCTTGGAAGCGTGCTCTTCTTTGCGCAGTCTCATGGCATGTTCTCTTACAAGACTCTTTGGGGAGCTCGTCAATTGCATATGGTGGAATATTTGTTGGTGGCAAAATAGAGTAACTATGACTAGTGTCTGTGGTATGGATCACAGCCTAGGTAACCATAACGAATACCATCATCAAGATAGCTTCAATCTTAATATAAGCCACGAGCATGACCTATAAGCCATTGTAGACAAAAAAATTGTGCTCGGCCTAACTTGCTTATAAAATTGAAGTGGTCCGGCCTTACTTGTTAGCCTCGAGAAATAAATTTTTCTTTGCCTTCTGATCTGGCCTTACTGAGTATCAAAGAAAATATAAGTACAACAATATACGTCTTTTTTTTCTCTAATTTTTTTTGTTTAAAATTACAAAGATAAATTAATTAACTTCAGTAAAAAATAATCTAAACACAAACTCAAAAGGCCATCTCAGAAATAAAGACTCCAATAAAAGGATTTTGCCAAACCACAATAAAATCCATGTTTATGCCATTATGTATTCCACAACTTCAACCAAGAGATCATAGACTACCTCAAAAAGACAAGTAAATGCTGCCATCCACCCAAGAGGAGCATCATGGAGCAAGACCTGTCCTAGAAAGGCCCCACAAACAATAGCTTAATATGTGAGAGTCTATAATTAAAAATTGAGAATTTTGTTTTTCAGTTTTCTACTATATCAAAATTTCTAATTCCCTTTAATCTTGGATCATGGAATAAAACATAAATATATGAGATGAAGAAGTATTTAAAATTTATTTATTTGGTATGACAATTGGATGGAATTAATGATTCATATAGTTAAAATTAGTCCACTTCTAAATTCTTTTTATTGATATGCCACATTCAGATTCCATAACTTGTGTGAGTGGTTATTGAAATAAAGGGTGTAATCTTGGCTTTTAGTTAGTAACATGATAGCATTGAACCTCTAGTTCACATCACCGTGTGTTGGCACAGGAAAGTGATAGAAACCTAGCCAAAGTACTAACCGTATCATCAAGAACTTGAGCACACAAATTAAAACGCAGGTGGATTTTGAAATTGGCACCATGCATATCTAGAACATGGTCCATACCATGACTCCTCCAGAATCCAAAGTAATCAAATGGTACAAGAGCCACAAGAAAACCATCAATTCAGAAACAAAATTTACCAACCCTGCAGCTCGTGAAACAATAGAAACAGCCATAAAGAACAATCTAATATATTCACTCCACCAGTCGAAACCATGCTACTACTTGCTAGTTTGAAGATCACAATGAAAAATAATCCTTTTTTCTTTATAATTTATAATATTTTTAAAATTGATTTATGCCTTTTAAATAGTATAAGATTCACATCACATATATGATATGTATGAAAAGAGTCCAACTTTGTTGTATTTCTAAATAAGGAGTTTTATGTGTTTTTACTATTGATCCTCATTCTATTCCAATATTAATTTTATGTATCAAACAAAGCCATTCAATTTCAATTTCATGATTTTCATTCTGTGTACTAGAGAGGGCCTAACTATATAAGAACCTAAATTTCTTTCCATTCTTAACTGTGTGAGGGTACAGTTACTCTGAAAAATAAAATGGTATAATCCTGGCTAATCCTGATAATTAATACCAAGTAAAGGAAATAAACAAATCTTGTTAAAATAACTCGTTTAGCAGGAAATCGATCCTCTTGAATTAAATATAGAAAAGAATAATAATTCTACATGGCTTATTATCTGTTAATAACAAAACAATAAGACAAATTTATTGATATAATAATCCACAAAGTACAACGATCAGGAAAAACAATAAAAGAAGACGACGTATATAATTCAATACACCATTTGTTCTAAATTCATAAAAGATCCTAAACTGAAGTTACGGAAGGCTCAGTGTGACGCTGATTCACATTATCCCGATCTACGACTTCTATGATCCCATTGAATTTGCCGTCAGGATAGTCAAGACCAACACAAAGATCATAAAGAGGGACTGAATTGGAGCTTCCACAACGATCATGAAGAGACATCAACTTGGTCACTTTGAATGAGGTCTTGAGCTTCTCTGGGTGGAGATAACGGCACAGACACGCCGGAGTTCCGCTGTGAAAGATCTCGTTATAGTTCTTGCAACATGCTTCGGTTGGCTGAGGGAGCTGCTTCTCTTGATTAACACCGTCATCTTCCAAGAAACGTGCACATGTGGTGAGACTTGCATGGTGGTGAATGCACTTAACTGGGGATGGATGAGTGTTTGTGGTGGCCATGGTTGAAGGCAACAAGAAGAAAAGTAACAGAACAAGAGAAATCTTCACTGATGAGGAGAAGGTGAACGAAGCCATTGGAATTTCGAAAACAGAACCACAACCTACTTTTCTTCGTGGAGTATATTTTATTGATATAGGAGAAAGGGAGGGTGGTACTCTGTTTTATAGTGGAAATTAGAGTTTCACCGTGTTTAGAATTCAAGCTGTTGAGGGTTTCCGAGTTTAATAAGGAAATTTCTTGAGGAGTTTGATTTGGGTTGGAGGAGTTTTATTAAGTCTATATAAAAAATGTTATCTGGTATTAGGTGCTTCAGGAAATTTCTACACACTTGCACTAGGGCGTGTTTAAGATACATGGGAGATATGTATATTCCTTCTTCCATTCCCATTCGCTATTTAAAATTTGGGTGCTTAATTAAATGTTTTTCACTTTTTGTCATTGGTATGCAAACGTTTTTTTTTTTCGGTTCAAATAATTGAGCACTTGGGAACAAAAGTGGTTATGTAGTTAAAATTTTATGGTTATTCAATTTGAAGAGTTGATTACCAGGAGAATAAATTGTTATTTAGTTCAAAAATTTGTGATTAGTCATTAGTGTTTCTCCCAAGTGCAATGTCAAACTATTTAGCTCAATTATTCTCACCTATAACAATAAGGAAATTTCTTAATGCGTTCATATATAATAAGATATATGTATTTAAGGATGTTTAACTTTTTCCATATTTAAAGTTGGAGTGCATACATATGATGGTGGGCCTTTTGGCCTTCAATTGTTTTTTTTTTTTTTTTTAACCTGAACCTAGAAATAAAAGTGTTCGAGTACTTATAACTTAGATATATAATATTTCTCTAAAATAAGCTTCTCTGACGATATTTATATCATATTTATCTTTAAATTTTTCAGAAACCACGCAAGTTAATAAGATCTAAACACTTTCAACCTCTCAATACTTGATATCACTTCCAAAGGCATGCGTTTAAGACTAGATCAAGTATATCCATCAATGCACTCTCAAGTTTTTCAACTTAATTAAACAACTCGATTGGCAGCCCTATATTGCACATTTCAAATAGGTTAAGAAAAACTCTAAATGAATTAGTTCACCTATTTATGCCTCAAGCTTTAATGGATTAATATGATTTCATAATAGATTTAAAACTTACAATCTGTTGATGGATTGAAAATAGGATCCTGTTCATAATTAGCGTAACGATATTAGGACAAGCTTGTGCATTCCAAAATGCAAAAAGTTGTATCATTGAAATTAATCCTCTCTACAATCAAAAAGTTGTATCACCTTGGAATAGAACATTATTTCTATTTTGATCGTGATCATGAGCTAACCATATACAGTGTCATATCTCAGATTTCGTCATGCATTTTAACCTGGAAAAGCACAAATCTATTTGAATGGGTTTGCATCATGTTCGTCATGATCAGCACTCTTTAATAAACATGGGAACTTTAAGCTCTTTTACACAAATTCGCTAAAAGAATATAGAAATGAAGAAGTAATACTTGATAAGGATCAAACACCAGAGATGTAATCACACAACGATCACTATTCACAACACACAAATTCTGCAGAATGCATTATGCAGAAGGGAAGAAAAGCTAAGAAATGGAAAGAGAGAACTATCGAGAATGAACTTCAGATCTAATCTTGATTCTGAAGAGGAAATGAATTACTTGATTGATTAATTACAAGGGAACAATACATTATATAGGCATATGCTGATATCTCGAGAATGAACTTCAGATCTAATCTTGATTCTGAAGAGGAAATTAATTACTTGATTGATTAGTTACAAGTGAACAATACATTATATAGGCATATGCTGATGTACAGCTCAGCCATTGATACATTACCAGAATAACTAACTTTGACCATTAGCTCCAGCATTGACTTGGCTTGCGAACTCTAACACAGCTACCAACATTATTAGACACGCCCGTGTCACATAAGTGGACACACCCGTGTTCTATAAGTGTACACGCCCATGTCAATAGAAAACATGCCGTGTTGCTGCTATAGACTCAACCTCCATCATCCACTGCTGCTATAGATTTAACATCCCCCCTCAAACTCAGTGTGCGAGGCCAAACAGTGAGGTTGTGTCTATTGGACAGAAAGGCCTTTGTAGATAAAGGTTTAGTGAGCACATTAGCTAATTGAGCTGGGGAAGGCACATGACAAAGCTTAAGAGTTTTGTTCAATAAGAGATCACGAACAAAGTGACAATCAATCTCAATATGCTTGGTGCGAGCATGAAGAACCAGATTGGCAGCAAGAAAGGTGGCACTGAGATTGTCACACAGCAGTAAAGGTGGAGATGGGAGGACAAAACGAAGTTCCTTCAATAAAGACTGCAGCCATAGAAGTTCAGAGGTGGCATTGGCAAGTGCTTTATATTCAGCCTCAGTGCTGGAACGAGCCACTACCTTTTGCTTGCTAGAGGACCAAGAAATAAGAGAAGAGCCAAAGAAAATGGCATGGCCACTCGTGCTACACCTGTCATCAGGACAGCCAGCCCAATCTGAGCCAGAGTAGGCCACCAAGGGTAATGACTTGCATTTGGATAAAGTGAGGCCATAGGAGATGGTGCCTTTGAGATACTTGAGCACTCTCTTGGCTGCTTGAAGATGCACATCAGTGGGTGCACTCATAAACTAACACAGTTTATTTACAGAGAAGGCTATATTAGGCCTAGTGATAGTGCAGTACTGAAGAGCCCCCACCAAGCTCCGATAGGCAAGAGGCTGAGACAAGCATCTGCCATCTGATTGAGAAAGGACTTGAGAACTGATCATAGGGGTAGGAGCTGGTTTGGCATTCTCCAAGCCTGCCCAATGAAGCAAGTCAGAAATGTACTTGGCTTGAGAAAGATGCACATGTTGGGAGGTTCTAAAGGTCTCAATGCCTAAGAAATAGTGCAAAGAACCTAAGTCCTTCAAAGAAAAAATAGTATTAAGAGAAGTTACGAGTGCCTTAATGAGAGGGGGACTGGAACCAGTGATAATAATATCATCAACATATACCAAAAGGTAAATTATCACTGATGCTGAGGTAAAGACAAACAAAGAATTATCTGAAATAGTGCATTTGAACCCCCAAGCAAGCAGTGTGAGCTTGAGTTTGGTAAACCAAGCTCGAGGAGCTTGTTTGAGCCCATATAAGGCCTTCTTCAACTTGCACACATACTGAGGCACAGAAGCATCCTCAAAACCAGGTGGTTGCTTCATGAACACTTCCTCATGTAGATCACCATTCAAGAAGGCGTTATTAACATCCAATTGTTGCATAGGCCAATTGTGAGGCAAAGCAATGGTGAGGACTGTGCGAATCGTTGCTGGTTTAACAACTGGACTAAAGGTCTCAAAGAAATCAATACCATACGTTTGAATAAAACCCTGAGCCACTAACCTCGCTTTATACCTTTCCACAGAGCCATCAGAATGGTACTTGAGTTTATAAACCCATTTGCAACCAACCACATTTTTATCAGGAGGACATGGAACAAGTTCCCAAGTCTGATTGGCTTGTAATGCTTGAAATTCTTTCTGCATAGCTGCAATCCACTCAGAAGATTTGCTAGCTTGATGAAATGTAGACGGTTCTACAGTAACAAGAGCATAGGCTGAAGTAAAAACTTTTGGTTTAAAAATGCCATTTTGGCTTCTGGTAACCATTCGAGTGGGAGCCAATACTGAAGCATCAGCAACAGGTAGAGAATTCGGTTGTAAACTGACAGAGGTGGAAGATTCAGATGAAAGAGTTGCATTTGAGATAGCATCCCCATTGAATACAGGAGTGTGCTGAACAGAACTAGACATATGGGTATTCTGAGCAAAATTAGACACACGTGTGCTAGAAATAGAAGGCAGAACAACAGGAAGCAAGCATTGAGCAGGTGTATCAGGAGCAGAATCAGAGGAAGACTGAAAAGGAAATACCACTTCAGCAAAAACAACATGCCTAGACACATAGATGCGTTTGGAAGTCATGTCCAGACATAGAAAGCCTTTATGCTTACTGCTGTAACCTAAGAAGCAACATGCAGCAGACCTGTGTTCAAGCTTGTGGTGGCGATATAGTCTGAGATAAGGAAAGCACATACAGCCAAATGTTTTGAGCAGAGTCAAATCAGGTGTCTTCTAATAAAGAAGTTGATATGGAGATTTGTGTGCTAAAATGGAGGTAGGTAACCTGTTAATCAAATATACTGCTGTTTGAAATGCAAATGGCCAATAAGAAGTAGGAATGCTTGCAGTAGTAAGTAATGATAATCCAATACTACATGCCTATTCTTTCGTTCAACTATGCCATTATGTTGAGGAGTGTAAGGACATGAGAACCTATGAATGATTCCCAATGACTTGACCAGTTGAGCAAAAGCAAGAAATTCCTCGCCACAATCTGACTGAAGTACTTTGATTCTACTGTCAAATTGTCTCTCAACCATGTCTACAAAATGCTGAAACATGGCTAAAGCCTCAGATTTTGATTTTAGTAAGTAAAGTTAGGAGAAACGAGTGTAGTCATCAATAAGCAAGAGAAAATAACATGCTCCATTGACTGCACAACAAGAGGGAGAACCCCACAGATCCATATGTATCAAATCAAAAGGCTTTACTGATTTTGTTATAGATTTGGCAAAAGGAAGTTTATGGCTTTTGGCCAATTGACAAGAACTACATATAGGAGATGTACTGAATGGAAAATGAGGAAAATTACATTGAGTCATAACCCTATTGATGACATCAATTGCAGGATGGCCTAACTGATTATGCCATAGTTGTAATTTTGAGACAGTTTTATTGGAATTCAAACTAAAAACTTGAAAAACCTTTGGTAAACCAGAGACAGAATCTTTGTCAGCAGCAACTCGAGACATGACCTTGTATAATCCTTGATCAAGCCTTCCTTGGAGCAACACCTCTTTGGTTGTCTGGTCCTTCACAACAAAGTAAGAGGGATGAAACTCCACAAAAGTATGATTATCTTTGCATAACCTTTGGACACTAACCAAGTTGGCAGTAATTTTAGGAACATGAAGTACATGTGTGAGTAATAAAGGCTTCTTATATGCAGAAAGAGAAGTGATACCTGTGTTGAGCACATATAGAGTCTTACCATTGCCCACAGTAACACCTTCGTCACCATCAAAAGGATTATGCAAGGCTAAGTTGCCAAGATCTGCTGTCACATGATGTGTGGCTGCAATATCAAGGAACCATGGAGTGCCTTCTACAGTGCCTGAGGTAGCCATCAATGCTTGTGGATCTTGATTTTGTACCCCATGTCCAGAGGCAGATTTCGGTTGGAAGTTGTTGTCAAACCGGTGCCAGCAATCAGAGGCAACATGACCTGGTTTACGACATATTTGACACTGTGGTCTATTTCTATTTCCACCTTTGAAGTTCTTCTTGAACTGATTTCCTTGATTTGAGAAGGATCTAGGCGGTGCATTCGGATGTTCATTCTGAGCACCATGATTACCATTGCGAAAACCATGAGAGTTATTGTTGAATCTTTTCCTGCTTGTAGACGGGTTGAACAGTGCAGCATTTGCCAGCATCAACACTTGCTCATCCACAGATTTCTACCTTTCAAGTCTTCCTTCAAAAGTAAGAAGATGACTCTGCAGTGCTTCAATAGAGACTGACTCAAGACTGAGAGGTGCCACAACTGGATTGTATTCTGGGCCTAAACCACTCAGAATTGCCATAACTTGGTCATCTTGAGTAACTATTTCTCCTATTGCTCGAAGATTATCACAAATACTTCGAACTCTCATCATATACTCCCAAATTCCAAGATTTCCTTTTCTAGTAGTCTGCAGCTTTAGCTTCAATTCCATGACTCTTGCTCGTGAGGAAGAAGCAAAGCTTTCTGCAAGTGATTTCCAAATCTCAAATGCTGTGTTGTAAGCCATGATCTGAGCCATGATTTGCTCAGTCAAAGATGAGTAAATCCAACTCATAACTAGACGATTTTGTCTCTGCCATAGCGTATAGTCAGAGTTCAAAATCAATTCTCCAGTGGATGAATCTTGAACAAATTTCTCTGGACAGAATCGAGATCCATCAAGAATCCCTTCATAGCCATTTGCAATCACAATGTTAAGAAGTTGATTGCGCCAAATCAAGTAATTGCTGCGATCAAGCTTGATTGTTAAAGATTGACCAAACATCGGAAGCTGTGAATTTCCAGAACCATGAACTGACTCCACAGAACTTAAGCTGTGATCCGCCATTACAGGAGCTCTGATACCATAAAAGAATATAGAAATGAAGAAGCAATACTTGATAAGGATCAAACACCAGAGATGTAATCACACAACGATCACTATGCACAACACACAAATTCTGCAGAATGCATTATGCAGAAGAGAAGAAAAGCTAAGGAATGAAAAGAGAGAACTCTCGAGAATGAACTTCAGATCTAATCTTGATTCTGAAGAGGAAATGAATTACTTGATTGATTAGTTACAAGTGAACAATACATTATATAGGCATATGCTGATGTACAGCTCAGCCATTGATACATTACCAGAATAACTAACTTTGACCATTAGCTCTAGCATTGACTTGGCCTGCGAACTCTAACACAGCTACCAACATTATTAGACACGCCCGTGTCACATAAGTGGACACACCCGTGTTCTATAAGTGTACACGCCCATGTCAATAGAAAACATGCCGTGTTGCTGCTATAGACTCAACCTCCATCATCCACTGCTGCTATAGATTTAACATTAACTTAAGCAAATTTGGCAGGCATAACATGCAAATGACAACTTTAAACAATTCTTCTCATTGCTTTTAACATTTGTGGCATCATTTGGTATGACGTATACCCCAACCAGTTACTTGGGATGAACAATGAAAATTTTATGTAAATTTCTTTTTTCTGTTGATAAGAAGAAGGAGGAAGACTAGAAAAAGAAGCAGGAGATTGATCTATAATGGGGTACCGTGGAGGCATGGCATGGCCCAAGTGATCTGCATGTCTATTTTTTTCAGACATGGTGTGAAAAATTTAAACATCCCAGTCCAGAGACAACAGGTTTCTAATATCTTTCACAAAAACAAAGCATTGGTATGCTGTAGTACAACCATCCTTAACTAGTTTAATCAGCTTCAAGAATAAGTAGACAATAACCTCTATTTGATTTGTTTGTTTTAAAAGGTGGAGATGGTAGGACAAAATGAAGTTCCTTCAATAAGGATTGCAGCCAGAGAAGTTCAGAGGTGGCATTAGCAAGTGCTCTATATTCAGCTTCAGTGCTAGATCGAGCCACTACCTTTTGCTTACTAGAGGACCAAGAAATGAGAGAAGATCCAAAGAAAATGGCATGGCTACTGGTGTTGCGCCTGTCATCAAGACAACCAGCCCAATCTGAGTCAGAGTAGGCCACCAAGGGTAATGACTTGCATTTGGACATAGTAAGGCCATAGGAAATGGTGCCTTTAAGATACTTGAGCACTCTCTTAGCTGCTTGAAGATGCACATCAGTTGGTGCACTCATAAACTGACACAGTTTGTTTACAGAGAAGGCTATATCAAGCCAAGTTATAGTACAGTACTGAAGGGCCCCCACCAAGCTCCTATAAACAAGTCGCTGAGGCAAGCAGTTGCCATATGTTTGAGAGAGCACTTGAGAATTGATCATAGGGGTAGGGGCTGGTTTAGCATTCTCTAAGCCTGCTTGATGCAACAAATCAGAAATGTACTTGGTTTGAGAGAGATTCAAATGTTGAGAGGTTCTAGAGGTCTCAATACCTAAGAAATAGTGCAGAGTACCCAAGTCCTTCAAAGAAAAGACAGTATTGAGAGAAGTGACTAGTGCCTTAATGAGAGAAGGACTGGAACTAGTGATCATAATATCACCAACATAAACCAAAAGGTAAATTATCACTGATGTTGTGGTAAAGACAAACAAAAAATTATCTGAAATTATGCATTTGAACCCCCAAGTAAGCAGTGTGAGCTTGAGTTTGGTAAACCAAGCTCTAAGAGCTTATTTGAGTCCATATAAAGCCTTCTTCAACTTGCACACATGTTGAGGCACAGAA
The DNA here is from genome assembly GCA_003255065.1 of Cercis canadensis. Classification (NCBI taxonomy): domain Eukaryota; kingdom Viridiplantae; phylum Streptophyta; class Magnoliopsida; order Fabales; family Fabaceae; genus Cercis; species Cercis canadensis. Next base: position 274,747 of record QAOA01002231.1, read on the forward strand.
GAATCCTCAAAACCAAGTGGTTGCTTCATGAACACGTCCTTATGTAGATCACCATTCAAGAACGCATTATTAACATCCAATTGCTACAGAGGCTAGTTATTAGACAAAGCAATGGTGAGGACTGTGCGAATGGTTGCTGGTTTAACCACTAGACTAAAGGTCTTAAAGAAATCAATACCATACGTCTAAGTGAAACCCTGAGCCACTAACCTAGCTTTATACTTTTCCACAGAGCCATCTAAACGATATTTGAGTTTATAAACCCATTTGCAACCAACCACATTTTTATCAGGAGGGCATGGAACAAGTTCCCACGTGTGATTGGCCTCTAAGGCTTGAAATTCTTTTTGCATAGCTTCAATCCATTCAGAGGATTTGCTAGCTTGATGAAATGTAGAAGGTTCTGCAACAACAAGAGCATAGGCTGAAGTAAACACTTTTGGTTTAAAAATGCCATTTTGGCTTCTGGTGACCATTCTAGTTGGAGCCATTACTGAAGCATCAGCAGTAGGTAGAGAATGCAGTTGTGTACTAACAGAGGTGGAAGACTCAAGTGAAGAAGCTGCATCTAATACAACATCCGTATTTAATACAGGAGTGTGTTGAGTAGAACTAGACACATGTGTACTCTAAGAAGAATTAAACATAGGTGTGCTAGAAATAGGAGGTAGAACAACAAGAAGCAAGCATTGAGCAGGTGTAACAACAACGGAATCAGGTGGAGATTGAAAAGGAAACACCACTTCAGCAAAAATGACATGCCTAGACACATAGATGCATTTGGAAGTCATATCCATACATAGAAAGCCTCTATGCTTACTACTGTAACCTAAGAAGCAACATGCAGCAGACCTGTGTTCAAGCTTGTGGTGGTGATATGGTCTGAGATAAGGAAAGCACATACAGCCAAATGTTTTGAGTTGAGTCAAATCAGGTGTCTTCTGATAAAGGAGTTGATAAGGAGATTTGTGTGCTAACACTGAGGTAGGTAACCTGTTAATCAAGTACACTGCTATTTGAAAAGCAAATGGCCAATAGGAAGTAGGAATGCCTGCAGTAGTAAGTAAAGATAATCCAGTTTCTACCACATGCCTATTTTTTCGTTCAACTAAGCCATTCTGTTGAGGAGTGTAAGGACATGAAAACCTATGACTAATTCCCAATGACTTGACTAGTTGAGCAAAAACAATAGACTTTCATCCATAATCGGACTGAAGTACTTTGATTTTACTGTCAAATTGTCTCTCAACCATGACTAAAAAACTTTGAAACATAGCTAAAGCCTCAGATTTTGATTTTAGCAAGTAAAGCCAAGAGAAATGAGTGTAGTCATCAATAAGTAAGAGAAAATAACACGCTCCATTAATAGCAGAACAAGAAGGAGAACCCCACAGATCCATATGTATTAAGTCAAAAGGCTTTACTGATTTTGTTATAGATTTGGCAAAAGGAAGTTTATGGCTTTTGGCCAATTGACAGGAACTACATATAAGAGATGTACTGAATGGAAAATGAGGAAAATTACATTGAGTCATCACCCTATTGATGACATCAATTGCAGGATGGCCTAACCTATTATGCCATAGTTTTAGTTTTGAGGCAGTTTTATTGGAATTCATACTAAACTTGAAAAACCCTTGGTAAACCAGAGACAGAATCTCTGTCAGCAGCAGCTCTAGACATAACCTTGATCAAGCCTTCCTTGGAGCAACACCTCTTTGGTTATCTGATTCTTCACAAGAAAGTAAGAGGGATGAAACTCCACAAAAGCATGATTATCTTTGCATAACCTTTGGACACTAACTAAGTTGGCAGTAATTTTAGGAACATGAAGTACATTCTTGAGCAATAAAGGTTTCTTAGATGCTGAAAGAGATGTGATACCTGTGTTAAGCATAGATAGAGTCTTACCATTGCCCACAATAACACCTTCTCCAACAAAAGGATTATGCAAAGCCAAGTTGCCAAGATCTGCTGTCACATGGTGTGTAGCCCAAGTATCTAGGAACCATGAAGTGTCTTCTACAGTGCCTGAGGTAGCCATCAGTGCTTGTGGTTCTGGATTGTGTGTACCATGACCAGGAGCAGATTTTGGTTGGAAGCTATTATCAAACCTATGCCAGCAATCAAAAGCCACATGACCAGGTTTGTGACAAATTTGACATTGTGGTCTGTTGCTATTTTCAGCTTTGAAGTTCTTCTTGAACTGATTTCCTTGATTTGAGAAGGATCTAGGTGGTGCATTTGGATTTTCATTCTGAGAACCATGATTACCAGAACTATAGCCATGAGAGTTATTGTTGAATCTTTTCTTTCTTGTAGATGGATTGAACAGTGCAGCATTTGCCTACATCAACACGTGTTCATCCACAGATTTTTGCCTTTCAAGCCTTCCTTCAAAAGTGAGAAGGTGACTCTACAGTGCTTCAATGGAGACAGACTCAAGACTGAGAAGTGCCACAACTGGATTGTATTCTGGGCTTAGACCACTCAGAATTGCCATAACTTGGTCATCTTGAGTCACTGTTTCTCCTATTGCTAGAAGGTTATCACAAATACTTCGAACTCTCATCATATACTCCCAAATTCCAAGATTTCCTTTTCTGGTTGTCTGTAGCTTTAGCTTTAATTCCATGACTCTTGCTCGTGAGGAAGAAGCAAAGCTTTCTGCAACTGATTTCCAAATCTCAAATGTTGTGTTGTAAGCCATGATCTGAGCCATGATTTTCTCAATCAAAGATGAGTAAATCCAACTCATAACTAGACGGTTTTGTCTCTGCCACAATGTGTAGTCAGAGTTCAAAATCAATTCTCCAGTAGATGAATCTTGAACAAATCTCTCTGGACAGAATCGAGATCCATCAAGAATCCCTTCATAACCATTTGCAATCACAATGTTAAGAAGTTGATTGCGCCAAATCAAGTAATTGTTGCGATCAAGCTTGATTGTTAAAGATTGACCAAACATTGGAAGTTAAGAATTTCCAAAACCATGAATTGACTCCACAGAACTTGAGCTGTGATCCGCCATTACAGTTGCTTTGATACCATAAAAGAACTCAGAAGAGAAGAAGAGATACTTGATAAAGGATCAAAGAACAGAGAGGAAAAACCAGAAACAATGAACAGAGAGAACTTTCTAGAGAGAACTTCAGATCTAATCTTGATTCTGAAGAGAGAATGAATTGCTTAATTAATTAATTAATTACTAGTGATCACTACATTATATAGGCATATGCTGATGTACAGCTCAACCATTGATACACTACCAGAATAACTAACTTTGACCATTAACTCCAGCATTGACTTGGCTTACGACCTCTAACATGGCTACTAACATTATTAGACACGCCCGTGTCACATAAGTGTACACGCCTGTGTTCCACAAGTGTACACGTCCAAGTTAGTATGCTACTAGTGTACATGCCATGTCAGTATGGAACACACCCTGAACACGCCCGTGTTATACCAGTAAGATCAACCTCCATCTGCCACTTCTGCTGTAGATTTAACATAAAAGTCCCAGAATAATAACTCCAGGCGCTGCAGAATTGGGCGCAGCTGCCCTTTGTCTTGGGTTGAAATGGGACTACGGGCGCTGGGGCTCCTGAACATAAGGGCTGGGGTTGACCTTGCTTGTCACAACCACTGGGGCTCTAGTTCTCTGGTTGCTGAATTTTTCTTTGCTTTCTGCCTCCTTTGTACATACTTTGGCACTTATTCCACCTTATTGTACTAAAGTCTTTATAACTTAAAAAAATCTGGACAAGTAACAAAAACACATAATTTAACATTAAAATTCCTTAAAAAACAAACAAAATATTAAACTAAAGATACGTTAAGAGTGGATATAAAATCCACTGAACACTTGGCAACCACCATAA